>MAPW01000102.1:0-120491 GCA_001689995.1 Tilletia indica
CGGAAACGGCGATTTCTTCAACGACCCTCTCCTCCGAGCGGTGATCGCAGCTCCAGCAGCAGCAGCAGCAGCAGCAGCGATAGCGACGACAGTGAGGACGATGCGGGCTGGGGATTTGGTGATGGTGTCGAGCCGGAGCGAGTACTCGATGTGGACCGCCCGGTGTTCGGCAATGAGGACAATGATGGGCCTGAAGGGGGTGGTTCCGACGCGGTAGGAGGTTCTCGTTCTTCTCGCGGCGGAGGAGATTCCGATTCTACTCCGGCTTCACGGACGGCATCTGTCTACAAGGATATCAGTCGCAAGTTCATGATCTTAGTCGTCTCCCTCACAGCGTTCTTCGGTCTTGGACGGCAGGGAGCCGATATGCTCCTCGCCTTTTTTGGGTCCATCATTCAGCCGCTGCTCGATGATCCAGGACCTACGATTCCCCGACAGATCGGCACTGTACGACAGCATCTCGGTCTCGATCCTCCTCTCGTGCGGTACGCGGTGTGCCCAGCCTGCGAGGAGCTGTCTCTTGTGTCTCCCACATCGGACGAGACTACCCAATGCCCACACTGCAGCGAGCATCTCTACGAGCGCAAAGGAAAGCCAAAAGTCATGTTCGTTTATCAGCCGCTCACGGCATGGCTTGAATGGCTTCTTCACCAGCCCGGGGTCGAGGATGCGCTCCAAGAATGGAGGGAGCGCGATCCATGTGCGGATTTGATGGACATATACGATGGAGCTGCGTGGAGCGACGAGCGAGACAGGAACAATCGACGCTTCGTGGATCATTCGTATTCGCTACTTGTGGCCCTCGGTATCGACTGGTTCTCTCCCTTTCGCTCTCAGTACACATCTTGGCACTCGACGGGAGCGATCATGATGACCATCCTCAACTTTCCCCAGCGCCTGCGATATCACCCTTCCATGACCTACCTTTCGGGATGCACACCTGGCCCCAAAGAACCGGTTGCGACACGGCTCCACTGCTATCTCAGGCCTTTGCTTGATGAGCTTGCCGAGCTAGCTGATGGCAAATACATTTCGACGCTGACGAAGCCCAATAAGCAGCTTGTTCGTCTACGGATCGCGTTCTTTTGTGGGGATTCAGTCGGAAGAAACAAAGTCTGCGGCTTCCCATCTCATTCTGTGAGAAAAGGTCAGTACTGCGGCTTTTGCGAGGTCACCATTCCCACCACCATCGACGCGTTTGAGAACGGTGCAGCCGACCTCGAACGATGCCCTCGCCAGCACAAGTCGGACTCCGTTCGCCTCGACCAACCCTTTCGCACCAAGAAAGCGAAGACGCTTTACGAACGAGACACTGGTGCTCGGCACTCGCCCTTGAATCGCCTCTCCTACTGGCTCTCCGTTGATCGCGCTCCAGTCGATCATATGCATAACGTCGAGCTCGGCCTGGTCAAGCGGCTGTTTCATCGAACTCTCATCGAAGGCAAGTCTATCTCGGCTATTCACCTCAAGCGCCTTCAAAGTTCCCTCCTCACAGCACAGGTCCCTCCCTCGGAACAAGCTCCGGATTGGCGCCTAGGCGATCCAGGCGGAGGATCAGCAACTGCTGCGCAATGGTCAACGCTTGGTCGGCGGCTCTTCGTTTTGCTGCTTTACGTGTCTTGGAAACCGATCATAGACAGCGACGAAGTCGTTGCATTTGAACCACCATCATCCAAAGCGGAGGCTACAGCTATCGCCAAAGCAGTGGTGGAAGCAGCTGCTCAAGTAGACGATGAGCAGGAGGAACTTCTCAATGAGAACAACGCTGGGCAGGAGGACGCTGGGCAGGAGGACGCTGGGCAGGAGGACGCTGGGCAGGAGAACAACGATGGTGCTGACGAGGGCGATGAGGCGCAGGGGGACAATGACGGAGCGGAAAGCGTACAATCGACCAACAACAGTGGGAGTAAGCGCGTCAAGGCTCGAGACGTTCTGCGACATGCGGCTGTGCTCGCAAGTGCCGCCTCGCTCTGTGCCAGAAGAAGGATCTCTGTCGAAGAGATCAACGATCTCGATACGTTGCTGCGAGATTATGGACGGTCAACAGCGAAGCTCTTCGGCAATAAGTGGGTGACATACAATACCCACATCGCGATGCACATTCCGGCCCATATACGACGCTTCGGACCTCCCTACCACTTCTCCGCATATCATTTTGAAAGGATGAACGGTCAGCTAGGCAAAGTGCAGACCAACCGTCATCGCAACGGCGAGGTTGAGGCCACATATACGAAGGCTTTCCTGACCAACGCACGATCTGGCTTGCTCCTGGCCGATAACGCAGAGAGCATTGGCACGGCCCTACAGAACCGCGCTCCCGCTTTTCAGCCTCCTCAGGGGCTTCGCTTGAGTCAGCTCTCCGTGGTCGGAAGCTCGGGCAGCGTCGACCTTGAGCTCTCCGATGGTCTTCCTTTTCATCTTCCACTGCGCTTTCACGGTCAGCTTTACCGCCATATCAAGCGCACTTGGAACGACACTCTCCCTCCTCTCCTTTCACCGTCTTCATCGCAGTCCAATGGCATCAGAGTCCTCCCAAGCATGAAGCAGCATCAGAACATGAAGTTTGGCCATCTGAACTTCAGCAGCACTGGCAGCAGGGCGAACGCCAATCGATCACGTACGTACGCTGCTGTGGACGGACCGAGCGCTTCCCTGGACCTCTTCAAAATCGAAGCCATCCTCAGCCACAGCGTTCATGTCCGCTCGGACAAGCACGAGACTCTCTACATCCTTGGGCGGCGAAGTCGGCGTGCGCAAGTACCAGGATTTGGCGCAGTACTCAGTGAGGCGCTGCTGCAAAGAACGCTCAAGCTCTTCTGGACGCAGAAGGATTCCTGGGGCGGTATGGAGCTTGTTCCAGCACATGAGCTCAGCTCTGATGCCGCTTTCGTTCATGGACCTGGGATCACAGGAGTATCACCAGGTGAGGATCAACGGCATAGTGAGTGGACATGCGATTCATTTGATTCTGTCTTCTTCTGGACATGCTCTGAAACGAGCCATACGGCTGTCTCTACTCTTCACTTTAGTTATTTGATGCGCTCCCCTCCTCCAGCAAAAGGTCTCAACCTTACGGCGTTATCAATCACCTCCACCAGCTCCATCGCCAGTTCCATCAGCAGCTCCATCAGCAGCTCCATCAGCAGCTCCATCAGCAGCTCCATCAGCACCTCCACCTTCACCTTCAGCCGCAGCGCCTCCTCCTTCACCCTGCTCACCACCATCATCGAATGCCGGAAGGTCGGTGATTGGATCACCGAATTGCTCCGCGTCGTCCGCAATACCGCCACGGCGAGGTTTGAAAGGCGGGGGGTTCTTCTTGACGCGTCGCACGAGCTCCGGATGCGCCTCTGCCCATGTTGAGCTTACAGCGATGCGTGGAATGGACTTGTCCAAGATCTTGTTGTGCGGCTGAAGTTGTGTAGCGGCTTGAGTTTGTATGAGGAAAGCGATGCTGGTACCTGCTTGTCCACCCGAGCCTGCAGATCCTTGTTCTGCTGAGACCACCACTCTGGAATGACTGCTCTGATTGATCCAGCTTTCTTCCTTCCACCCTCTTCCTCCAGATCTTCTTCCCCCTCTTCAACCTCGTCTTCGAGCTCAGATTCGTCCCTCTCCACACAGGCATCTACCAGCATTGCGGCTGCGGCGTCGCCAAACGCAAGCGTGTTCTGCTCAGCAGCCGACTGACGGGCAGCGACCCGAGTCGAATGCCGTCCTCGTCGACGATCGCGCTGCTTCTTCGTCGCTTTCGTCTTCTCCAACTCCTCAGCATCTGTCTTCAGCATGTTCCGCGCATCGCGCTTGATTCGGGTCAGCGTACGCTTGCATGCCGCTCGGATGTGGTCTACATCGCGCTTGTCGCTAGGGAGATCGTGATCATCGGCATGTTCCGCGAGCTCGTCAGGAAGTTCCGTAAGAACCGCATCGAATTTCTCATCGTCCATTCGTCCACCAACCCAATCAAGTCGAAGCAGCGGCTTCCCCAGCGGCACGTCATCGCGCAAGCGTGGGTCGATATTGGCGTCTGGATGCTCAGGATCGAGTTCGGGATCCTCTCTAGGCCAGTCTGGTGATGCCTCGTCTACTGTCGGGTAGGCCGGCCAGGGATCCTTCTTTTCGATTCCCATCTTCAAACGCAGCAGACGTTCGAAAGCGTTTTGAATACGAGCATCTTTGCGCCCGTGCCCGATCTTTGTTCGCTTCCTCGAAGGTTCAGCATCCCTGCGTGGAGCTTCCTCTTCGTCCTCATCCATAGGATCGTCATCATCCTCATCATCATCCCGACGACGCGTGGGACGTCTGCTCGAAGGTCCACCATCTTGCGCCAGCGACTGGATCTTCTGCTCCATCGATCGGATTTGGTCCTTGGCGCCGGTGAGCTCATCTTTAGCTTGTTGCAGCTGCCGTTTGAGGTCGCGCTGACCACGCAAGACATCCTGCAGCTCGTCGAGCTCGATCGTATTCAGCACAATCACGAAGCGATCGTCACCAGCCTCTGAGGGCTGGATATCGTCGATGTCCCCGATGTTGTGGCTCGTGGCGAAGTTGCGAGCAGCGTTATGATATTCCTCCAGCTTTTTCTTCACCTCCTCTTTCACCCACTTCTGAAGGTCCTCATTGTTCTTCTTCATAGAGGCCTGGAGCTGCACGTCGAGGTTGTTGAGTACGGCGACGAAGTCGGTACCGCCGCTACTACCGCCAGCAGCTGCACCTCCACGACCACCACCTCTTCCACCACGAGTACCACCGGCACCACGAGTACCACCGGCACCACGACCTGCAAAGTTCCAGCAGAGGTAGTCAGCACCCCTCAGCTTCTAGGATATCCTGACGCGCGCACGGCGCGACGGAAACTGACCTGGGTTCTGACTCATGCTGTCTTTCTCAGTTGCTCTTGAAGTTGGATCTTGAAAGGTAACCAAGTGAGTATCTTCAGATTGCCCAGCAGCTGCTCTTCGTTGCTCGTATATATACTTGTTCAAGTTCCTTCTTTCCTCCAGTCTCTTCCTCTCTCCTCCTTTCCAGTCTTCTTCCTCTCGTCTTGTGCTCTTTCCCTTCCACAACGATCGTCTTCCCCAATCCCCAGCAGGCAACCAAACAAGCAAGCTTTCTTTCCTTCATTCCTCAACAATCACGGCTCAACTCTTCATCGATCGCGGATTCCTTGAACGAAGCAAGCATCCTTGTCCTCCTCTCCCTGTCGATGCCTGGGTCACAGCTGACAATCAATGCATTATCTAAATCCCGCAGATCGAGACGGACGACAGGCAAGCAGGATCCTGGGCATGATAGCGGCTTTACTCTGCGCACTCTGACCCTCGGTAAGTCCATCACGATTTACGTAGCGCCGCTCTTCCTTCTGCTCTGTTGCTGTTCTGTGCGCTCTCGATTTTTTTCTACAGCAGCCACCGCTCAACATCCATCAGCTACCCGTCCGCAAGCCGGTTCCACACCCTACGACGACACCGAAGACGCGCCTTTCATTCGTGAGTACTTCCTCCCCTTTTTGGTTCTCGTCTTTCCTTGCGCGCAGCGCATACAGCAGGCGAAGAGGTCGAGCCGGCCAGATGCCACCTTCATTTGACTCCTTTCTCTCTTTCCTTCTTGCATTCAGTCTCTTGAAGTATGTCTGCTTCACCTCCTCGTCTCGATCAGGAGTACATGCCGGTGAGATGGGTGAATAATGTGGAGCGTAATGCAGGTTACTGCCTATTGACGATGATGCTTTTCACCTTTTGCTGTCGCTTCTTCCTATAGGTCGTAGTAACTAGTAGTGAGTCTGTGGTGATCTCTTCGACTATCCACAGCATTGGCCCATGAGTCTGACTTTTCTCATTTCGCTTCTTGGTTGACAGCTACTCACTACAGAAGCTATCCGTGAGTCGCGACGCGTTGCGGGGAGCACGCGCAGCATTTACTCACTGTTCTGCTATGTGTTTGCTGAATTTACAGGCAACGACGTTTACCTCGGAGGGGAATTGGTCCGCCATTTGGTCGTGGTTGAGCTACGAGGTGTGAGTATCGAGATCTGAGCATCTTCTGGCTGCATACACATGTGCTGTCCATACATCGCAATCATTGACTGATGAACTACTTCTCTATGATTTTTCGACGCTAGGGCCTCATTCTTAGACGTCTAGAAGGACATTCATTCCGCGCAAGGTAGGTGGGTGAGAGACTTAGTGAGTACCTTCATGACCCATCTCCGTCCCACTCCTCGCAACTTTGATGACTGACACCTTCATTGCCTCGCCTTCCTCTCTCTCCTTTCAACAGTGTATCTTATTTTGTTCATCAGCGTTCCCGTCTCTCGAGTTGCGGAGGATCAGTGTTCTTGGTGCATGGGAGGAGGTCGAGCAATGCATGTGGGCTTTGAGCCGGTGATCGATTTCAAAGTGGATGTGAGATGTGAAGTAGTACCTAGCGCCTCTATGTGCGAGGTGTGTGCGAGCCGCCTGATCCTAGCTGCGAGCAAGGCTCCCGCAGCCCCCTGTGCGAGGTCTGCGCGAGGTTCTAGCATCTCGTACCCGGCTGCGCGAGGTATGCGCGACTGTGCATATCGCAGACCTCGCATACTATTTGCGCGAGAGGGTCTCGCACAGGTCTGGCACATAGGTGCGCGAGACACTAGACTATCAGCGATGTATGGCGGGGTGGATAGAAAATAACATCCTACAATAAGCCATTTTGCTTTTTGTAAAGAGCTAGCATCTTGAGCCAAGGTCACTGACTACTGAGGACAAGGATGCTGGCGTCTGCAAGGGAAGGAGCCGCGGCTGCGTCGACCATACACGCGTCCGCACTCAATGCTGAAGCGCTGAAGCGGGAGATGGTCCGCGATGTGGTTGTGGTGGTAGAAGGGAACCAATGATCGAAGCTGAATGTGAAGCGGGGACTAAATAGCCTAGCTAGCTGCAGAGGTTCTCAAGCATGGTTGCCAATATTCAACTTCTCCGCTGCGAATCACTCAAGCAAGGGAAACAAATGCTGGATCGATAGTTGGCGGAAAGATGTAGCCAAGGATACAGAGAAAAAGTAGGTCAAGGAGGGGAGCCCAAGTCACCCATCGATGGAGCCCAGAAGGTCTCCCTTGGTCTTCTTCCCAGTTTGCATGCCCTTGCCCTTGAACGGCTTGGCAGACGGCGCAGCCGCTGCTCCTGAGCCTGCACCCGGCCTGTCCGCAAAGAAGAAGAACAAAGGCGCCATGAAGAATATCCGAGGTCAGCCAATGCCAGCTCGGACAACGAAGAGAAAAAAAGAGAGTACTCACCCTTCACGATGAACATACACTGGCGCCGCTTGTGGTTCAAATGCGCTACCAGGCACACTTGAATATGCTCCCCCGCTACCTCCCCCTCCTCCGCCCATACCCATGTTCATCCCGCTTCCGAATCCACCTCCAGGTGGTCCCATACCGCGCCGTGCTGCCTCGCGTCGCTGCAGCTCGAGTTGCTTGGCCCGACGCTTCAGCTCTTCCTTGGCCTCCATCTCCTTGTTCTGTGTGGTACAAAGGGGGAATATCAGAATTTGTAAGTCAGGGAAAGGCAGAACCGGTGAAGGTATAAATAACGTACCCGTTCGATGATTTCCTGGATCTTCTCCTCGTGCGAGTCCATCTCGAGGATGGATCGGATCTGTGTCAAGCTGACGCTCTCCCTATATCCTGCGAAACAATCTCGTCGAAAGCCTGAAGCAGCTCAAAGGCGTTCCTCACAATGTCGCGTTCGTCGAGGGAGCGGCAGAGATCGGAGACCGTCCGTGCAAAGAGGTGCAAGGTGTCGATGTCTTGGAGAATGTTGGAGGAGCGATTGGTGATTAGGATCATGTACAGATCTTCGAGTGGTTGGTATACGTATCGGACAGATTCGGTCTCGATCGTGGTGTGTTGTGAGTTGGCGGGTAGGAGCTTGGGGAAGGAGCTCAGGAGACCTTCGACCCGTGACCGGGGCATGTCTCGGAATTGCCGTGAGATGACGGCTGCAGCAGTAGCGGAGCAGCAGATGGGGGAGCGCACGAGAGGAGAAGGAGTCAGCAAGAATAGCCTGGGATAGATCGAAGGTCTATGGCCAGCCATTGGAAGACTCACGCTTGCCGCCCGTGTGCAGATGGATGCCGCGAGCAAGACCTGTATTACAGCGCAACAGGGTGAAGAGAAAGCTGAAAGATCAGAGACAGCATTCCATTTCCTAACATGCGCAGTCTTGCAATACTCACCATGATGCTGTGTTGCTAGATGGGGAGCTGTGCTGTTGTCAGGGTCAATGAATGCCAGGTTCGAAGTGGTGGTCAAGGCGCGTCTTCGTGGCAGCGAAAGGGAGGGTAAGTGACACCACGTGGTCGGCTTCTCATCAACACGGTGTCGCGAGATCGGGCTCCCACTCCAAAAAAAAGTTATCGCAACAGCCGAGCTTCCATCGCTCCACCAGCATCTGGCTTCGCAAAAAAAATGTCTCGTCTCATCGTCAAGGATCTGCCATCGTATCTCGACGAGGCCCGTCTCAAGGCTCACTTCTCCAGTCAGGGCCTCGTCACAGATGTCAGGATCATGCGCAGGCCCGACGGCACCTCTCGTCGCTTCGGCTTCGTGAGCTACAGCAACGAAGATGACGCTAAGAAGGCACTCCAGTACTTCAACCGAACCTTCATCGATACAAGTCGGATTCAAGTGGACGTAGCGAGAAAGGTGAGCATTAATCTCTCTCTCTCTATGCGCTGCTTTGTTTTGACGCTTTTTGAGGTCCTCACAACTCCGCTTCTCCTTCCTTCATGCGCAGATTGAAGATCAAAATCCCAAAGATGCGAAGAGAGGCTCCGGAGTCGCACCTCCTGATCCAAGCTCTGACATTGAGAAGAGCGGAAAAGAAGCCGCCGCGGCTGGGACGACTGACGATCAAGCAAAGTCAAAACCGCAGAAGTCAGACACGCTCAAACAGTCTAAACTGAAAGAAAGACGAGCAATGGCTGGCAAGGACTTCAACTGGTCCACCCTTTACATGAACCCGGACGCCGTCGCTACGAGTGTGGCTGACCGCCTCGGAATCTCCAAGGCCGACATCCTCAACCCAGACACAATCATCGACGGCGACAAGGGCGGATCAAGCGCAGCTGTCCGACTGGCGTTGGCAGAGACGAGGGTGATCCAGGAGACGAAGGAATTCCTGACTGCGCACGGCATCAATCTCGACTCCTTTGAGGGCGCGCCGGCGGAGAAGAGCGAGACTACGATGCTCGTCAAGAACATCCCTTACGGTACCACACCAGATGAAATTCGTGCGCTCTTCGCGCGGCACGGTGAGGTTGCGCAAGTACTCCTTCCGCCGGCCGGAACACTTGCCATTGTGCAGATGACTGTGCCTAGCGAGGCAAAAGTTGCCTTCCGCGCTCTGGTGTATCGACGCTTCAAGGATTCGGTCCTCTACCTCGAGAAGGCACCCTCGGACTTGTTTCTCGGAGGTGTTGAGCCATCCGGCGACACCATAACAGCGGTCCAAAGCGGGATCAAGGGCAAGGAAGCTCCTGCAAGCAAGGCTGCACTGAAACTGGCTGGCGAGGTATCAGAAGGGACAACAGTCAAGCAATCTGCGACAGAGGAAGATCCGACAGCATCATCAGCGGAAAGCACACCAGGAGCGTCGCTCTTCGTCAAGAATCTCAATTTTTCCACAACGGACGCTGGGCTGACTGCGGCGTTCGCGGCGCTCCCGGATTTCGCGTTCGCTCGCGTTCAGACGAAGCCGGCACCGGCGCTCAGTACGAACACCAACTCGCGAAAGGATTCTTCAGGGCCATCTACGATGAGACCCGATGGACGACTGAGTATGGGCTTTGGGTTTGCGGTCTTCAAAAGTGCCGAAGGGGCCCAGCGCGCTCAAAAGGCGATGGACGGCTTCCTGCTCGATGGTCACACTCTCAATGTCAAATTCGCTAAGCGAGGACACGATGCCGACGACGCGAAGGCGAGCGGCGGCGGTGGCGGGAGCAAGAAGGCAGCGTCGTCGACAGCTACCAAGATCATCATCAAGAACTTGCCCTTCGAGACGACGAAGAAGGATGTGCGCGAGCTGTTTGCGGCACAGGGACAGGTCCGCAGTGTGAGGTTGCCGAAGCGGATCGACAACCGACCGCGCGGATTCGCCTTTGTGGATTTTGTCAGTCATCGCGAGGCGGAGGCTGCGAAAGAAGCTCTCAAGCACACGAGGCTGTTGGGTCGACATCTGGTCATTGGTTGGGCCGAGGAGGAGAATGAAGCGGGGACTTCTACGGCCGGTGTCGGGTCGGACGCGGTGGAGCGTCAACGGGCGAAGGAGGCTGCTTCGCTAGGGTCCCTGGAGGCAGATCCGAGTTTGAGGGGCCGGAAACGCAAGCTGAGGATGAACGAACCTGATATCGCCGATGCTGTTGCGGCCGAAAAGAAGAGGAGAGTTGATGAGGAGGATAGTGGAGACGAGGACTGATTGGGCCAGTCTCCCACTGTACATACTGTAGCAATAGTGTAATTCTTGTCACCAAACAACGCGTCTGAGTGTCTCTCCTGCTCACTGCCGTCGGCAGGGGGGTTTTCAGGGGGGGAACTTGGACCCGAAAACGCAAGTTTTCCGAGCGTTTTCCAAACCCCCGTATTCTCGGGCGTTTTCCGAACCGTTTTCAGCTTTCCGGAAAGCTTCAGCATTATCCACCGAATTCCTGCCCCGAAAACCTTCAGGGTAACTTAGGGCTTTTTTTGAATCAATGAAGGTCGATCTCTACGACCAGGTTCCCCTCCGGTCACGACGTCTCTGCGGCTTCCTTTCAATGTTTGCTGCTTCAGCGCGATCATTCATGCAAGGAGACTCTTTGCTTCGGCAGCAAAGACCGCGATTTGTGAGTCGTATACCGCAGTTCTTGCTTCACCGCTGGCCTCTTCTGCTACGCACGGCTGACCTGGTCCATGAATCTCTTGCCATCCATCGCAGATTGCCCACAAAGACACGACACTCCTGCTGCGCCTTCCTGCTCTCTGCGTTGCCGGTCCCTGCGCTCTACCTGCGTTTCTCGATTCTCCTCTTCGCCACCTGGATCGGCGTGTCGCTGGGATCGATTCATGACGCCGATGAAAAGGAGAAGGTCTTCGTTCGTGGTGAGTATATACATTGATCTGCAATATATGAACGCTGAGCTGATCCTCAATCCTCTGCGTTCTTTCCTGTGGACTTCGTCAAACGCTCAGACCTCTTCATCTCTTCGTCGCACGCGTCTGCCTTTCAATCGTTCGGTCCATATTGCGTTCTCCACCCCTTTGGACAATCAGCATCCATGGCTTCCAGCCAGGAATCCGTGGACTCGGTTTCGACCATCGACTCTAGGCTTTACCCCAGCGTCCGTAGGCCCAATCTTTGTGGACAGCTAGACAAAGTGCCTTTCAATCCTGCTCCTGGCCCTCGGACTGTGTCTGTCAATGAGACCCAAGCGCGTATTCACATCGAACGCCTCTCTGATGCTACCGCCGAGGACTTTGCCGACCCTCACTCATCAGTCTCGATCGAGCATCGGTTTCTCAAGTTCTTTCACTGGGCTGAAGGCGTACTGGCATTCGATCGTTCGCGGTGGGACATTCCCTACGGCTACTATTCGGTTCTCGTCCAACACGTCTTGGACATCGGTCGATACGAGGTGCTGCGGGCCCATACTGCCTCACAAGCTCTCGTTGCCGCCACAGCATCCAATCTCATTGCCAATCAATCTCCCTGTGCCGCTATCGCTGAGACCAGCCGACATAATATAATCGCGCCTTCTTCAGTCGATGAATCTAGCACGTCCGCTCCTCAAACCTCGATGCCAATCAAGACCTTGACTCCTGGCAAGGCGAGAGTCTCCTTTGCGGCGGATAAAACCTCGAGCTCTAGCACCATTGCAGCACAGGTCTCAGGCTCCTCTAGCTCAACTACGCTCGGCGCTCCCCCCACGGCCTCATCAAAGGGAAAAAAACCACTCAGGCTTCTTAACAGCTTCGCTGATGCCTATCCGTTGGAGTGGGCGAGGCGCATGGACGAGAAAGAACGGGAAGAGCGCAAGAGAAAACGAGGGGGGTTCGCTCCCGACACCGACACCGAGGACGACACCGCGGACGACACCGCGGACGATCCTGACGCCGAGTGACAACCTTTTCCGCATCAATCTTCACGCACAGCCTCTCTTGTAGTCCAACCAGCTACAGTCTTCTCATCTCTCTTCGTCGCCCTTCAAATTTGCTACCTACAAAGACTACTATCTTGGCTTCTTCTATCTCTATGACTCTATGTGGCTCTAGTCTCAGTTCTCCTGCCTCCTCTCCTACTCGAAATTGATACTATTTTCCTCACTACGCTTATTTCCAGAGATAGTGCAGAGGAAGTAACTTATTGCTTTAAGAGGATGAAGAACAGTATCGATGGACAAGCCCGTAGCCGTAAGCGATACGAGAAAGTCATGAAGGTCGTGTCTTGATTGGCCGATGCGAGAGGGAATAACGGACACCATTGTAGATCCGTTCTTCTCAAAGCTTGACATAGATCTGAGGGAAAGAATGAAGACAGGAATGATCAGAAAGCGCTCAACCGTGAAAATAATCAGACTCCTACGAGCCCTTACATAAATCAGAACAGCTGCCTTTGCTTCCTTGCCAGTCACGTCCATTTGCCTCCCTTTCTCCGTCACTAGCACAGCAAGCCAGCACCGCCGAACTAGGCATAGCAACCGTCGACGTGCTTGTTGAGGCGATTGAAGCGACCACGGAAACCCCTCTTCCAATAACAAAACCCTGCTGTTGGAGTTTCCAGCAGATAAGGGCGTCGAGATCGTGTTGAGGGTAAGAGGAGCGAGCGGTGCTGAGTGTGAGACAGTGGAGTCGTAGCTCGCCGGAACGATGTGAGCATATTCGCCGTACACTCCAACAATGCCAAGCTGGAGATATGGCCGAGGTGACTAGAGTGAAGAGTGTAGACGCGCCGAGTTCATCTTCGTAGATCCGATAGCTGAGAAGAAGGAATGCAGTTGTTCTGCGATCGAATCAAGCGACGAAGCAGAACGAACGCGTCAGCAAAGTGAGCTGGGAGCACTGAGCGTGAATGTCTGATGCAGCAGACAGAAAGGCTCACCCATCAATGGCGTATCACGGGCACATCCACCTCTCCTACATCGACGGAGTGTCCAATCTTGATGTATTGGCGAGTGTGCAGAGGCGTTGTGCGGGATAGATTCTCATGATGTTTACGATCCGATGCGGGCCTCCACCAAGGCCGCCTTGTGGGCGAAGGCAGGAGAGGAGAATAGCGATGGAGCTATCTCGTTGACGCGGGTTGAGAGAAATAGGTATCTGGTAGGAGGTCCATCTGCGCACCGCTCAGCACAAGAAGGAGCCTGCTATTGACGTCACTGTGAGACTCAAGGGCTGTAATGATCAGCAAATCGCACGCTTGAACGCTCAACGAGTAACGACCCCTTGTACTGACTGGTGTTCCTTCATCCTTGTCCAAGTCCTCCTCTTGACTATTGAGCCTGACACGGCTCTGGGTCGACTTGAGATTCAGGGAACTGCGAGATTGAACGGCAAAGGCATAAGAACATGGACTCAGTTCGTCAAACGACAGGAAGGGCTCACATAGAGGAGCAGACTGTTGTCGTCGATCATGTCGCTGACTACCTGACAGTAGAAATGAGAACAAGCGGAGCTGTCAGCGAGAAAGTCTGCAAGGCATCCAGCCGTTCATGGCACTCACAGAGGTTCACGGATAGGTAGCAAGAGATCGGCGAGCTACCTATATGCTTGGTCCGAACGAATCTTGACGACACTTCTAGATGAGACATGCTGATGCATGAATACTGGTGGTTGGTGGTGGTGGTAAGATTAATAATGAAAGAAGAGGTGGGAGACAAGCATGACCTCATCTACACAGAGCCACCATGCACACATGTGCCCCCACCACCTCCTTGCTCTCCACCACGTCAAGACGTTCACAATCCACGCTTCACGTCTGACAACCCGGCCAGTAAGCATATGGTGATTGCTGGCATTGCTTGACAGTTCGCATGAACTGATTCTCTGTCTTCGGTCCTACGCTCCTCGTTGCAGCGCGCGCAGCATTCGCTCCCTGGACCCTGCCCGCCTTTGTCTTCGCGCGCGTCTCCTCCCCACCCTCGTCGCTCTCTGGCCTTCCCCTCCTCGGTCTACGTTGCGTCGTCGGTGCTCCCTGCCTGCTGCCCATCACCTCCGCGCGCGTCTCCTTCTCAACCCTCGTCGCTCTCTGGCGGCTGGCCTTCCCCTCCTCGGTCGACGTTGCGTAGTCGGTGCTCCCTGCCTGCTGCCCACTGGTGGGTCACTGCATCTCACGTCCCTGGCGCCTATCTCCCCGTGTTCTGGCTTCGCAAGCGCCGATAGTTTCGCGTTCTCGGCCTCACGTCCCGCCGCACGGGCCACGATTGCTGCTCGTCGATCGCTCCCTGCTGCTCCTTGCTCGTGGAACGTTCCCTGTCACTCGTGTTCGTCTGTCCCTTTCTGCCGATCTCCGAGGTCCATTCATCACCAACGGCTGGATCTATCTTGCGCACATCATCATCATCATCGGCTGGATCTCTCTCGCATACATCATCATCAACGGCTGGATCTATCTCGCGCACATCATCATCATCATCGGCTGCACCTCTCTCGCGCGCTCTTCTCTACTTGCGCTCATGGGCCGGCCTGACAGGCTACGACGGCAGTTCCCTGTGCTAGCGTCTCAGATCGCATCCAGGACGAACTCCCTCACGATCTGTCGATGCGAGACCATCTGTGGCCCTAATGGGAGGAGAGTCTCGACCGATACAGCCCGTCGACACAGCTTGCCATCTCAAATTAGCCCGCATACTCATGATGAATGGGACCTGTTGGAACAGGAAGTGGAAACCTTTGCCGTGAGTATAATCCAGTGCCCATCGGCCCATCATAATACATAGTATTTGACAAAAACAGAAAATGTACTGATTTCGAATGCTTCCACTCTATCGTTTCAGAATCCTACTTCTACGTCTACCAATGCTGCTCGCGCAGAAAGGGCCGTGCAGGGGAGAAGTAATAACACATGGCCCGAAGGAGACGTAGATCCGATCTTTGAGGACCAGGCTGCTGTCTCCGAAGTCGGGGAAGAAGAGGATAAGGTCGTGGAAAAGCCGGAATGGATGAAGCTGCTAGGCCTTCTAGTCATATGGCTTCATCTTGTTCATCATTTGTCGGAGGAAGCGTGCGGGACACTCCTCACCTTTATGGACGCCGTCGCGCTTGTTCTCTCTGGAACGGTCTCGGCCAAGTCCTCGATCGTCCCTCGATCAAGGTTTAAGGAAGAACTCCGCGAGTTCGGTGGCACGTCAAGCAGAGTCATGTATGCTCTCTGTCCAAACAAAGCTTGCTGGACACCACATATCCTTCCCATCAAGCCACCGTCACTCCCGCCTGCACACTGCACTCGATGTCATACATCGTTGGTGGCCGATCCTATCACCGGAGTCTTCGCGCATATGCTCCAGCCCGAAGGTCGTCAAAGGGCAAAGTTGACATTCCAATACGAGCCGGTGACGGAGTGGCTACAGGGGCTACTTCAAAGACCAGGGGTTTTGGAAAAGTGTGAGGAATGGAAGAGTCGCATCATCGTGGAGGGAGTCTATTCGGACCTATACGACGGATCGGCTTGGTGTCCAAGCGTCGGTGATGAGGACTTCGACCACGTCATAACGGTATCGCTCATGGTCGATTGGTTCCAACCCTTCATCAGACGCGGATCTGCCAACCACTCCTGCTGCGTCCTCTCCGTCCGCCTCGATAATCTTCCGTCCAATCTTCGAAATCGTATCGAGAATACGCACGTATGCGCGGTCTTGCCCGGGAAAGCAAATGCGTCAGGATTTCATGCAATGCTGGGGATCTTCGTTGAAGAAATGACACGCCTAGCAACCGACGGGTTTCAGCTCCATCACAAGCGGCCCAGAAACTCTCCACGCGTCCGGGTACATCTAGGACATCTTTTGGCGGATACCGAGGCTCGCACTATGATTGCCGGGTTCCCTGGCCATAGTTCAAAGTCACAGTTCTGTCCATGGTGTACCATCGATCATTCGGAGTGGGTTCAGAGGACGGTTCGAGGCGGAGCATTTCAACCTCGTGACGGAGACGACCATCGGACGCAATCTCTTCTGGCTCTGGAAATAGGACAGTCTCTTTCAACCGCGTCTCCCGTCCAGCAAAGATCAATCGCGACCAGATTGGATACTATCCGAAAACAACATGGCGCCACGATGAGCTCTCTGTACAACGTCCCCGGCTGGTCGAGTCTTGACATGGCGCCGGTAGATGTCATGCATGCGTTGGATCTAGGTGTGGGCAAGCACATGTGGTGTGAGACATTGCTAGAGGGAGGCCTTTTGGACGAGGCCGACTTACAAACCACAGAGAGCGTACTTCAGCATATGACGTATCCTCATCGCATCACCAGACTACGTCCCGATCTCGGCAAGCCCTCGGCGGGGACACCTACTGCAGCAGGATGGTCCACCTTGATTCGATACGTCTTACCTCTTCTACTCGTCTCTGCCTGGCGCAACATCTTGCTCGGCGCGGGTATGAGAACATTCATTACGACCAAACGTACGATCCCGCATCCTAAAGGTCAGCCTTTCCAGAAGTCCGTCTCGCTCTCTGCCATTGTCAATGCTTCCTTAACGCTGGCAAGAGCATGTAGATTGGCTCACTCGCGAACAATGACCGTAGGGCAGGTTACAGTCATGCATCAGAACCTCGTTGAGCACGTCAGGTTGATCGCGTCCCAAATTCATCCAGCGTGGGTCACATATAATTTCCACATTGTCTTGCATCTATCGGAACATATCCGCAAGCACGGGCCGCCTCGTACAGTTTGGAGCTACGCACAAGAACGCTCCTACGGTATCATGAAGAAGGTAAGTGAGGATGAATTGCACGATGCGTAAGCGTAAGCTGTCGTAAGCATCAACCTTGCTGAATGCTGACACAGATTCGTGTTGTCCCACTGCCGGCCAGATCAAGACAAATCATCACAGGGATGGGGAGATGGAGATCACCTTTCTCAACAAGACGGACGATCGTCAGCGGTTCGCTGCGAAGATGGAGGCTCTTCCTCAGAGCGCGATGGCGATCAATCTACGAAGCTTGATCGATGGGGCGGAAAAACGCAATAGGGGAACAACTATCGTGGACATGGTCGACGACGAGCTCGCCGAGACAGATGACGATGAAGACAAAGATGATGTCGATCCCATCTATCAACCTGCGCGCCGTGCCTATCACCTTTCCAACTCGGACCTTCTCAGCATTTGCAGGATCATGAACGAACGCGAGACGGCGCACGGACGGGAGACGAGGTTCGTGCCTTTCTTTGCTTATGGCGAAAGCTCTCGCACATCGGAGACGGCACTGAACTCAATGGCGGAAAGGGTAACCACGATGACGGTTGGAGACCATCGAATCAGACCTAAAACAACACGGTTTGGCGCGTCTTCTGGCCCTTCTGCATGCCTGATCCGCACAAGGGCAGGATTGAGATTGGCCCAATTCGAGGCATACATCAAGCATTCGTACTTCGACCCAAATACTCGAAGCGTGGCAGCAAGTGGTTATGCTGTCATTCACGAAGTTGAACAGCTGCAATGGCCTACAGACTGTGCTATGCGCTTGCCGCTGTGGAAGGAACTGGGATATGTGGCAGGACGAGCGAGTCAGACTCTACGGCGCATCATCGGCGAGGCGGATATCATCGGTGCAGCTATTACATTTCCCGGTGCATTCATATTTGGGACGGAAGATAGCGTGGTTGCCGTTGCTGTATCATCTTGAACGGAGTGGGGGACATTATCATTCAAGAGTCGAGAGCTGGTGAGTGGATGCGTGTTGAACACTATGATTTCACAAGATCTAGAGACTAGGCTGAGCGTTGACTGCGACGTCCAATATACCACAAACAGACCGAACAACGAACGAGTGCTCCACGATGCGACATATTGGGGGCCTGGAATGGAGAAGCAAGGACAGGAGAGATTTGGGGGCCGGAGGACGAATCAGAGGAAACAGGGAAGAGGAGAGCGGGTGTGTTGAACACCAAGCTGGGTGACTGAGTGAGTATGGGATGAAGTGGAACTGTGGAAGTGGTGGAACGTGGAAACGAACGCAAGGTTGCAGGTTACTGAGTCTTGAATTCGATCGCTAGCAGTCTTCTTCGTCATCATCGCCGCCATTGGAGTGGTCGTCGCCGTGGTCTGCCTCCGCACCGAGGTCGATACCTTCATATGGGCGACCCCACGTTTTCTGGGCTTGGGCGACCGCGAACGGACCCTTGTACGGACCGGCGTTGTCCGAAACGACGGAACACGCCTCGGGGTGAGCATCCTTCCATGCTTCTGATACCATCCACCGACGCACATTCGAAGGCAAAGTGAAGTTGACGGGAAGCTCTTTGTACGCTACCGGCGGAAAGATGGTGAACTGACGATTGCGGCCTCGACGCTTGTCTCCTTCTTCCAGCTTGTTGATCAGCTCGTCCGATCGCCAGGGAACGCCCAGACGTCTGCGCGCATCTCGACCAGTTCCATCTCCGAAGTCCTCCCAGTCGTCCTCTTCGTCGCTCATGGCTATAGTCTGAACGCCAAACTCGATATCAGCCCTAACCGCACCCCGACGAGTAGCGGCCACGTTCACCACTCCAGCCTGAGTGGTACGCTTGTGAGTTGACGTCGTGTCCGGTCGTTTCATCTTCGAGCCATTGCTGAAGAAGAAGAAGACATTCATCTGCAGGGCTTCCCAACGGGCAATCGCCTTGCGCTTGTTCCGAGAGGCTTCCATGGATCTTTTGTTGGCTGCCTCCTTCTTCGCGCGGCCTTCCGGGGTCTGCGAATACTTGTACTGACGCTGCCAGCCGTCGAACGATACGGCGCAGATGCTGACCAGCTCTTCGCGAGTCATATCAGCAGGAATGCCAAATGCACGACGGTTGTTGAGCATACAGGTGTAGCCAGGACGGAACTGCGCCTGATTGACCTCGTCACGGTAGGATTTTTCGAAGTTGACTCGCAACTTCCGGATCAAGACCGGTCCTCCAGAACCAGTTGGTCCAGCGACAACGGGTTCGATATCGTCCTCCTCGTAAGATGGCGGGTGCTTGGGCCACTGGTTTGCGCGTGGCCACGGGAGATCCCAAATGTGAGTGGTGTTGTCCGTGATTCCTGCACGAGCGTAAATGATTCGACGCCAGTTGGTAAGAATATCTGAACGTCGATGTTCTCGAGGTGCAGGAGGAGCTGACGGACCAGCATGGGCATTCATCTGCAGCTGCGACAACGCTTCGTCCTGTGACTCCGAAGTCGGGAACGAACTCGACGATTGGGAAGAGCCTTGAGAAGATGCGGTGGCATCTTGACGCGCTTCCAACTCCGAAATTCGGTTCATCAGGGCAGCGTACGAGACCGGAGTCAGCGCAACATTGCCGTGCTCGTCTCGATTGAAAGCAGGGGAGGTTGATGTATCTTGAGGAGACATGATCCAAGAAGTGTCGGTGAAGGAGGGGGTGAGATGAATCAAGTGAGTGTGACTGTGCGGAGGATCGGACGAGAATTGAGAGGCAGAAAGGAGCCGAAAGCGCAAGTGAAGCGATGACGGGAGCTTCAGAGACGAGCTTCAAAATCTAACGGGCGCAACAATCACTTCAGCGTGGACACGAGCTTACGCCTTGCTCCCTTTTATTCTTTCAACCAGACGAAGAACACCCTCTGGAATCTGACTAATCCTTCTCCCTCGTCCATCATCGTCATCCCTGATCTTTCTACTCTCAGTTTCTCCAGCGCCAGCGACCAGCGTATTGACTGCTTTCTGCACCGCACCACAACACAGGCAGACACCAGTTACCAATACACCGTCAACTCTGCGATTTGTGCGTCGGCGGCCCAGATTTCAGCCATCCAGATCGATTGAACGAAAAGAAGACAAAGAGTCAACGACAACGCCTGCCTCGAAACCTGGTCAAATGCGCACTGTTCCACGACGCCGCAAACTGCAAACAACTGAACAACGAGCAGCCGGAGGCCCAGAGGTCACCGGACCAGAAGTGCGCATTTTGTAGACTGCAGCGGTGCAGACTGCAGGTTGAGGTCAGTGACCTCAGGCAAAAGATTCCCCAGACAAAGCATCAAGACAAGATGAATCAGCGCGATGCGCAAGATACACGCGTCAGTCGTCACAAGTCATTGCTGGGCCAGGGACACAGGATGGGAGCAGGAGGAGGAGTACGCTCAATGGATAGCTGCATGAACCATAAAGAGCACAACTGTTGACTGGGTGTCTGCTGAGGCGCTGAGGTGCTACTGAGGGCTGAGTGCTGCGTGCAGACTGCAGTCGGTGTCCGAACCCAATAGCTGTTTAGCCTGTATGAAGGACGAGCGAGCCCAGTGGCGGTGGTTGAAGACGTCGTTTCCACGAAGATCGAGTCCACCCCCTGAAAACTCCCAAGAACGAATGCCAAGTTCCCCCCCTGAAAGCTCCAGAAAAGAAAAGGGTTATCCCCCTCCCTGAAAACTCCCGGAATCAGATGCGTTTTCCCCCCTCCGAAAACTACCCGTAATTGTACCCGATTCACGGGGGTTTTCAAGGTTGGAAAATTAGTGTGTTTACACCCCGTTTTCGGGGGGGGATTACCCCCCTGCCGACGGCAGTGGCTCCATGTACCTTGGGCTTGCGTCGCTACTTTCTCGAGGCATAATTCGGAGATTCATGTGGTCTGGGCATCGCAAGTCGGCGAGCGACCAGTAGTCCTTCTACATAGCTGGCCTCCGACTAGCCGCCGACCCTGCGCCCGCCTCGCCTCTTGGCGGCTGGAGATTGGAGACCGCTGATGTTGGGAGAGGCGAGGGATCTTCTTGGTGCCGTCGTCCGCAGAGACCATATATGGTCGCGATGACTCACATCTCCGGTCGGTGTTTGAGCATGAGTGAGTCACGTTTACCTCCTTCCTTCTCCTGCCGAACAGCCGAATTGGCGAGACGGTTGTTGGAGTGCTGTGAGTCAGAGTGGAGAGCTTCGGTGGGAGGGACGGAGTTAAGAGCGAAGTGGAGGGAAGAACTTGAAGAAGAATCGAAATCACGCTCATCCAAGCAGTCATCCGAACGGGACACGCGTTCTCTTCTCCGTCATCATCGAATTCCTGGTCCTCGTCCAGCGTAGTTCCAGCACTTTGCCTCAAGCGACTTTGTTGAAGCTGGCCTGAATTTGATCATCATCCCACGGTGGCTGACGCGGCCAGGCGAGGTAGCAGGCTGATCTTCTCTGTCCTTCCCTTTATATAAAGGCCCTACCCATTCGCCTGGCAGTTCATCTTCTAGATCTCTTCCCGCGTTCCCCATCTCGAAGAGAAATCATCAGCTCATTGCTGACGCAGTGACAAGTTGACCATCTTCTCACCTTCTCTTTGCGTCCCTTTTCCGAGTCTTACAGAGTCTTCATTACAACGCGCGAACGAATACCTGTCCTCGGCATGGCTGACAAGAGCCGCAACCAAGACGCTACTCCCACTTTCGGCGAGGGCGGCGCCGGTTCCAACAATCAGGGTTTTAACCTCGATCATATCACCTCGACGGGTTCGTGGGGCGAACGCGGTCAAGATGAGGTCAATGTCCAGCGTGCATGCGATGGGTTCCAGGACGACGTTCTTCGCCAGCGGAATCAAGTCCGAAGCCCTCTCGGCCGCAGCCAACCTCAAAATGCGGGAGCTGCCGATCTCGAAGCAGGCGAGACCGAGCCCGCCCATGGTACCACTGCCGACCAAAATGACGAGGAGGAGGAAGAGGAGCGGAGAAAATCGTCGGACGATTTCGATCTGAGCAAGTGGATCCTTACGCGGCAGACGCAGGAGCAAGAAGCTGGCGTTGACCGGAAGAAGCCGGTCGGAATTTCTTTCCGAAACCTCAGCGTCCGAGCACCCGGCACCGGTAGCTCTTCCGTCTTCGTCAAGACTCTCCCCCAAGCGGTTGCCAACACGGTGATCAGAGATCCTTTCTCGGTTATCACCACCTTGATCCCTCCCTTTGCCCGCTTCAACCCTCACACCAACACTCGCGAGAGCCACAAGCTGCTCCATGACTTTTCTGGTCTTCTCAAGGCTGGAGAGATGCTTCTCGTTCTGGGCCGACCGGGTGCAGGCTGTTCAACGTTCCTCAGAGCGATCACAACCAGCCTCGATCCAGCCCTTACGTTGGAAGGCCAGCTGTCTTACGCTGGCCTGTCGCCAGACGACATTTCGCGCAAGTACCGAGGAGAGGTGAGTTCCGAAGCTATTTCCACTGCGCATCAAGAACTTACTTGCGTCGATCCACTGACACAATCCTGATCACTACACTGTGCAGGTCATCTTCGTCGACGAGGACGACTTGCACTTCCCCACCCTTACCGTGGCCCAGACTTTGAGGTTCGCGCTCATGAACAAAGTCCCCAAACGTTCCATGCGAATCAACAACGAGAAGCGATCACAATTCATCGAGACCGCTATCGACGTCATTCTCTCCATGTTCTCCATCAATCACGTTCGCGACACGATCGTCGGCGACGCCTTCACTCGCGGTGTTTCGGGCGGTGAGAGAAAACGAGTGACTATCGGCGAAGCCTTGGCCACACGCGCATCCTGTCTTGCTTGGGATAACTCGACTCGCGGTCTCGACGCCTCTACCGCTCTCGACTATGCCCGCTCACTCCGTATCATGACGGATCTTAGCAAGCGAACCACTCTAGCAACGCTCTATCAAGTCTCGGAGAGTATCTTCGACTTGTTCGACAAGGTCGCCGTCGTTGACGAGGGACGGCTGATCTACTACGGCCCTAGAGACCAGGTCCGCAACTACTTCTACGGCCTCGGTTACGATGTGCCGTCTCGCTCCACTACGGCCGACTACTGCACAGTCTCCGTCGTAGACCACAAAGAGACGTTGTACCGCACCGACATGCCCGAAGGATCCCGGCCCATCCCTCGCAATGCAGAGGATCGCGAGCGAGCTTGGCAACAGTCCGACCTATATGCGCAACTGATCCGCGAGGTGGACGAGTACGACGATGCTATCAAATCATCGAGCAACAGCGAGGCTGAGCGGTTGAAGGCGACGGTGCGGAAGGAGAAGAACGCAGGTGTTCGTAAGGGATCGCCATACACGGTGTCATTCTGGAATCAGGTACAAGCATGCATCTACCGCCAGTTGCTCGTCAAGTGGGGCGCCCGCGAAGAACTATACATCAAGATCTTCACAATCGTCGGCGTCAGTCTCATCATCTCGTCCCTCTTCTTCAACCAATCTTTCGATTCCTCTGGCACGTTCACTCGAGGAGGTATCATCTTGTTCGCAGCTTTGTTGAACGGTTGGTTGCAGTTGGCAGAGGGCTTTGAGGCAGTCTCAGGTCGGCCGATGTTGGCGAGGCACAAGCAGTTTGCGTTCTATCGACCTTCGGCTGTTGTTTTGGCTCGTGCGATCGTCGACATCCCTCTGTTGGTGGTTCAGTGCTTCCTCAGCACGATCGTGATGTATTTCCTCGCCCATCTGCGCATCGACGCAGGGGCCTACTTCATTTTCTTCGTCTACGTCTTCCTAGCGTGAGTACTTCCCTGTTTTCTTCCCACTCAATCTTGTCTTCATTGCTGACATTTGATCAATCCTCTTTTCCATTAGGGCCTACAACTTGACCTGTCTCTACCGACTCTTCGCGGCCTTCTCACCGACCTTCAACGAAGCCGTCCGATTCTCCGTCCTCGGTCTCAACATCCTCGTCATCTTCGTCGGATATGTCATCCGTCGTCCGCAGATGAACTGGATGCGTTTCCTGAGTTACATTCAGGGACTTTCCTACGTCTTCGAAGGCTTGCTTGCCAATGAATTTCAGTATCCGATCGACTGCGCGCCGGCTCAGATCGTACCGTTCGGAGAGGCGCGGGATGTGCAATATCAGACGTGCGCCTTGACGGGTAGTCGGCCTGGGTCCCTCGTGGTGGAGAGCGAGGACTATCTACAGGTCACCTTCGGGTACACGAAGGCTCACGTTGGTCGCAAGTGAGTTCAGTTCCATCACAGTATCCAGATCTGCAAAGCACTGACTTGTCGGCGTCTCTTGTCCCTCTCTTACAGCATTGGTATTGTCATCGCCTGGTGCTTCGTCTACCTCATCCCTACGCTGATCGCATCAGAGATCATGGACTTCGGCGGAGTCGGTGGCGGCGTGACCATCTTTGCCCGCACCAAGCGAGCAAAGGAGCAACTGAAGGAGCAAAACTCTCACCCCGTCAAGAACGATATGGAAGCTTCTTCTGATCAGCTCAAGCCATCTCGACCTGGCTCAGACATCACTCGGACAGGTGACTCCAATGAGGGTGACAAGGAGAAGGCAAAGTTCGACTCCTCGAACGACGAGAAGAATTCCAACGGTCGTGCAATGCACAAACATCTGTCCGTCGACGAGCGTCCCATCTTCACATGGCAAGACATCAACTTGGAACTGCCAAATGGAGGTCGGAAGCTTCTGCAGCATGTCGATGGTTACGTCAAGCCCGGAACTATGACGGCGTTGATGGGTGCTTCGGGAGCAGGAAAAACGACGCTCATGACTGTGCTCAGTCAGCGCGGTGCCGTGGGTATCATCTCTGGGGAGATGCTCATCGACGGGAAGGATCTGGGAGCCGGCTTCACCAAAGGCACAGGTCTCGTTCTTCAAGGCGACATTCATCTCGGCACTCAAACGGTCCGCGAAGCTATTGAACTCTCAGCCCTCCTCCGTCAACCCCGCGAAGTCTCGCGCGAGCAGAAGTTGGCCGATGCTCAGAACGCGATCGAGCTGCTCGAGTTGGAAGACCTGCAGGATGCGATTATTGGAGTTCCTGGAGCCGGACTGGGTGTGGAACGCAGGAAGCGGTGACGATCGCAGTTGAGTTGGCTGCGAAGCCTGACATTTTGCTCTTCCTGGACGAACCTACCTCGGGTCTGGACTCTGCCGGTGCAGCTGCGATCTGTCGACTTCTCCGCCGACTGACCCGGGAGGAAGGCCAGGCGATTTTGTGCACGATTCATCAGCCTTCTTCGCTGTTGTTCGAATCTTTCGACAACGTCCTCTTGCTCCAGCACGGTGGACGGACTTGCTACATGGGACCGATCGGAGACGAGGCTGGTCGGGATAGCGATGCCGTTCGAAAATACTTCGAGAAGAATGGCGCCCCCGAATGTCCACCCGAAGCGAATGTGGCCGAGTACATCCTCGAAGTCGTTTCCGGTGGCAAGTCTCGCGGGATCGACTGGGCCGACAAGTGGTCATCCTCTAACGAGGCTGAGCATGTCCGGACTCATATCGAGGAGATCATCGATGAGCGCAAAGCACGTCCTGCGCCCGTCGATCCTCGCTCACAGCGCGAGTTCGCGGCCGACCCGTACACCCAGCTCGTCGAGATCACCAAGCGTCAGTTCCGGGACATGTGGCGCGACTCGAGCTTCACGTATGGTATTCTGTTCTCGAACTTCATCACGTCCCTCGTGGCTGGAGGTGCCTTTGCCCATCTTGGCTACTCGCCGACGGATTACCAGAATCGGGTGTTCGTGGTCATTCTGATCATGCTGAATTTCCCTGCGATGGTGAACTCGTTCATTTCGAAGTCGTTCGAGCTTCGGATGCTCTACCAGGGACGCGAGGCGCCGAGCAAGGTGTACGCATGGCCTGTGTTCATCGCTTCGATCATTGTGAGTTTTCAGGAGGTCCAAGGATATCGTCTCCTGACCGATGTAGTGTTGACCATACCTCTCTTCCTTTCTTACTATGCTTCAGATCACGAGCGTTCCGATTGCGATTGTGGCTTCGGTCATTTGGTTCCTTCCCGCCTTCTTCATCCCATACTACTCTCGCGAGAGCTACGTGGCCGGATTCTTCTACCTGAACAACCTCACGATGATGTTCTTCATGATCGGCTTCTCGCTCTTGTTGGCGCTGAGTTGCCCTACACCCGTGACGGCTTCCAACCTGCTCCCCTTCCTTTTGCCGGTGCTCTTCTGTTCCAATGGTGAGTGGTCCTGCTGATATCTCTTTTCTCAGCGACTGAAAGCAGTACGAGATCTGATTGCATACTTTTTCCTTTCCTATACAGGTGTCATTGTGCCACACATGAATATGCGGGAACCATGGAAATCGTTCGTGTACTACGTGAACCCAATCACGTACTTCGTCCGTGCCCAACTGTCCAACATCTTCCACAACCAACCGGTTATCTGCAGCACCGAGGACCTCTCCATGTTCAACAGCCCACCCGGGCAAAGCTGCGATGCGTACGCCGGCGACTGGGCTCGCAGTGTCGGAGGATACGTGGTGGAGCAAGGTGCGAACCTGTGCGGGTACTGCCAGTACTCGTCTGGCGACCAATTCTCACAAGCCCTGGATGCGGACTACGGTTTCAAGTGGCCTGACTGGGTCATCTTCCTCGCGTTTACGGTGACCAACCTGGCGTTGTCGTTCTACCTGTACTGGCACTTCAATGTGCGTGGGTGGGGGATTGGGAAGAGCTTCCTGGTTGGTCAGATCAAGAAGGTGTGGAACTTGGTTGCGTCGAGGGTGAAGAAGGACGGCAACAAGGAGGTTGGCTCGAAGGAATGAGCAGGAGGAGGAGGAGGAGGAGGAGGAGCTCGAACAATGAATGCAGATGTACTTGCTTGCCAGTTATAGATTGAATAGATTTCTCGACAGAAGGTCTTTTGCTACGCCTCGCCTCGCACAGCATCCGCATCGGAAGCTGCCTTCACACGCCCCAGGCCTCGCGCTGTCGAATCCTTAACTTCCATTGACCGAGCTTCCATTGACCGAGTGCGCATTATTCATCGAGGTAATCGTGGTTGTCGGCCCGACTGTAGTTTGAAGGTCATGATCTCTTTGGGTGAGAGCATTTTCGCAACATCCCTTGTTGATCGAAGGTCTGCTTTGGCATCGGCGTGAGCATGGGCTGCTCTTGAATGGACTACCGGTGCAGAGGCTTGCTCTGTGATCTCCAGGGACGTGCTGCGTCCTGGTCCTTTGCACTTGAGGTGAGGAACTTCCTCACACGACATCCTCACCTTTTGAAAAGTGGCCACCTTTTGAGATTTGAGAGCCAAACGCCGATGAGGCGGAAGGACACGCATGCGAAAAATACCTGGGAAAAGCGATTTGAGAAGATGACTTTTGAACTTCCTTTTTTTTGCCCTTTCTTCTGCTCCTCCTCACCCAACAGCCTTCGCATCCACCATCTGCACCTTCTGCACCCATCGAAGCAACACTCTCACACCCACAGACTTCTTTTCTTTCTCCCTTAACCCGCAACTTCTTTTCTCTCTCTCTCTCCCATCCCCCTTTTGCCCAACATGTCCGACGACGAGCAGCACAACCAGACCTTCGAGACCGCCACTGCCGGCGCGTCCCTGACCTTCCCCATGCAGTGCTCGGCCCTCCGCAAGAGTGGTCACGTCGTCATCAAGGGCCGCCCTTGCAAGATTGTCGACATGTCCACCTCCAAGACCGGAAAGCACGGTCACGCCAAGGTCCACTTGGTTGCTATTGACATCTTCACCGGCAAGAAGCTCGAAGATATCTCGCCCTCTACGCACAACATGGATGTCCCCCACGTCGCCCGTAACGAGTACCAGGTAGGTCACCTCCCTCCCTCTTTTATGCGCTTTCTTCCCTGATCATATGTAGCTCACTCGTGCTTCTTCACACAGCTCGTCAACATCGACGATGGTTTCCTCAACCTCATGACCGCCGAAGGTGCCTCCAAGGACGACGTCAAGGTCCCCGACAGCGAGCTCGGCGAGCAGATCCAGAAGGACTTCGACGATGGCAAGGGTATGTTATCTCCCAACTCATCTTCGCGCAACCGGTCTCATAACATGATCAGCTCACATGACTTGCTCCCTCTTCAATACTCCACAGACCTCCTTGTCACCATTGTCTCTGCCATGGGTGAGGAGCAGGCCATCTCCGTCAAGGAGGCTCCCCAGGGCAAGTAAATGCATCAACTCCAAGAATTCTCGCCAAGCAAGGAGTCATCCCGGATATCCCCTTCTTTGTTCCCACTTCAACATCAACCCAAAAAACGCGCACGAACTTCTACCCTCTACCCCCTTCCTCTCTTTCTCCTTTTCTCCCTCCCCCTCCCTTTTCAGAGTTCGTGCGTGGATGTTGGAGTGAAGCAAATGAGGTCGGGCGGGCTTTTTACGAGACATTTTCGGCAAAATTGTATTACGAGGTTTTACGGAGAACGATCGGTGGGGGATCTGGGATTGAGAAGCAGCGGTTGGATACGGTAACATTTTCGCGCAGGGCGCGAAGACGATGGCGCGCGGGTTCAAGCATTTGTAGAGTTCTGTGACAGGCCAGACATACAAGTTGCTTCGCAGAGGAAAACACACACACACAGAGATGGGGAGGGATTTCGGATGGAGACGAAATCGTTGAAGGATGAGGGCGTTGAGTTTGGGCGGGTTTGGAAGGGTGACGAGGTAGTAGGGGATTGGGGAAGGTATATCTTTCTCCCTTCGAGTTCGGTGGGGGACGAAACGGCGTTGACGGCCGACCAAATGCATCCTCTCTCTCTCTATCTCTTTCCAATGTCATCGTCGAGTGGTGAACGCTCCCCTTCCCTTATCCCCTTCCAAAATTTGACACTCATCCTTTCTCCCTTCTTCTCATCTTCCACCCCCTTTCTTCACGCACACACTTCACGCACGCATACACTTTTTACACCACCAACCAAAAACTCTACCACACCCCCCAAAGCCACTCCTGAAATTTCTGGCTTGTCGTCCGCACATTTTCTTTTTACTTGTTCTTTCTTGTCTGTTGTCTGTTGTGAAGATGGGAAGCGGATCTTCTTCTTGCTGCTGCTGCGAAGAACCTGCTGCGGCCGCGCAAGCGAGAATGACGACGCGGATGGAGAGCAGGAAAGAGTGAGTATCGTTGCGTGTGGATGACTCGCCTACGACTTCCACGTCTCCGCTGGACTTGCTCTCTCGATGGCTGCGAGCGAAGGTCAGGTGAAGAGTTCCAGCTGGGTCCGACTTCCGCTCATTTCGCACACACTCGAGCGACATGCGAACATGGATCCCACGTCTTCCCGCCCACACAATCGAAACGCTATGTATGTATCTCCGCCATGGGAAGGTTCGTCAAGATTGGTTGAGAACGGCGAAGGCTTATGCTCGTTTCGCATTGGAGAGGCCCTTCAGCGAGCTTGAGAAGAAAGAGAATGATAGGAGCCGTGGGATGCTGGGACATTTTCTAATACAGCCGGTGTCCCATACTTCCCTCCCTACGGAAACCCGCTCCTCCATATCCACCCGGCGTACCCCCTCGCAGTCCTACACTCCCCCTAAGCCCCGCACTACCGCCTCTCAACCCATTCGTAGAAGCAGAAGAAGCAGCAACCGACGCGCCAGCACCACCCGCACCCTCACCACCACCACCCGCCCCAACCTTGAGCGCATTCACCTGCTCCGTAAGCTCCCGCACGTTCTCGTCGACCCAGCGCAGACTTCCCAGATGGGCATTGAGGATAGAGACAATCTGTTGGACGGCGTCCTCGGTTGCTGGAGGTGCGGCGACGGTTCCTGGGCTTGGTTCAGCTGTGGGCTTGTGGGAGGACGAGGCCGTTGGGTTGGAGAGCGTGTTCACATCTTCGATCATGTTCTTCAGGGCTGAGGACATGTCGTCCAGCTGAGAGTTGAGCGACTCGGCGAGGGTGTATCTGTGAGACCATAAGGGGGTAAAGTGTCAGTATGAAATCTTGATAAACAGTATCTTCTTAGCAATACATACGCTTTCTCTCGCTCGAGGTCGACTGCACTGCTCTCGAGACCAGCTGGTCCGGCACCGCGGAAGGAGCCAAACGAAGCGAGACCCGATCCTCCACCACCGGCCCCAACACTCGTCCTCAGTCCACCACTAGCGGATCCCAACCCAATCTCTCTCTCCCACCCTCCAACAACACCCTCAAACTGCGCCAACACATTCTCAAGCTCATCCTGCTGTCCTCGACATACCCCAACGCACTCTCGACCTCCCCTGCCCTTCCTCCGCCCGCTCCAATGCGCCGAGTACATCCCTCAACTCATCACCTACGCGAAGCAACTGTGTGTCCCAAGCTGCGATTTCGGATGCTTGAGATGTGAAAGCTGAGATGGAGGATGAGAGATCGGTCGAGAGACGGCTGAGGATGTCTTGTAGGGATTTGCCGCGGAGGAGGGAAGGCGCGGGCGCGGTGACGGGTGCGGGGGCTACGGGTGTTACGCCTGTTGTTGTTGTTGAAGGAGCAGCAGGAGCAGGAGTGGCAGATGGTGTGCTCGTCGTTGCTGGCTTTCCGAATGTGAGAGCGGATGTGGTAGCAGGAGTGGCCGCTCCGAATGTAGGTTTAGCAGGAGCGGCCGCACTTGCAGCAGCTGCGGGCGCAGCAGCAGCAGCAGCAGTAGAAGCAGGGGCAGCCGCAGCCGCAGCCGCAGGAGCAGCCGCTGGTTTGGATGGGAGGAGGAAAGATGGTGTAGAAGATGCTGGTGCTGGTGCTGCAGCAGCGGGCGTGGTTGATGATGCAGTAGTTGAAGCTGGCGCGCCGAATGAGAAGCCCGCCGCTTTGGCTGGAGCTGGCGCTGCAGCAGCAGGGGTAGTAGCAGTTGATGCCGCAGCAGCGGGCGCGCCAAAGGAGAAGCCAGCCGCTTTGGCTGGTGCAGCTGATGCAGGTGCAGCTGGGGTGGTAGCGGCGGGAGTAGAAGTAGATGAAGCGGCTGGTGGGCCGAAGGAGAAGCCACTCGGTTTAGCTGGTGCTGGTGCAGCTGTGGAAGCAGTGGACGCAGCAGCTGATGCGCCAAAGGAGAAACCAGTTGCTTTGGATGGTGCTGCAGCTGGAGTGCCAGGAGCAGGGGATGCTGCGGCTGGTGCTCCGAATGAGAAGCCGCCGCTGGGCTTGGCGGACGCGGGAGCAGCGGGGGTAGTAGTGGATGATGGGCCGAACGAGAAACCGCCTGTCTTAGCGGGTGGGGCTGCAGCTGGTGTTCCTGGAGCTGGAGAAGGAGCAGCTGCAGCTGCTGGTTGACCGAAGGAGAAGGAAGGTGGCTTAGCTGGTGTACTTGAGCCAAAAGTCGAACCTCCTCCTCCTCCGCCGAAGAGTGAGCCACCAGAAGACGCAGCGGGTGCGGCAGGTTGAGCGCCGAAGGAGAAGGATGCACCTGGTGGTTTTGCGGGTGTGGTTGTTCCTGTGCCTGGTGTGGGTGTTGATGCTCCGGATGGGTTTCCGAAGGAGAAGGATGGTTTGGGAGGCTGCTGACCCTGGCCTTGACCTTGCTGTGCGTTGTTGTTGTTTGCTGCGGGTGCGTTGAATGAGAACGCTGTAGGGAGAGAAGCAGTCAGCAGTGATCCTTGTACAGTCTGTATTGAAAGACACTCACCCATCTTTGCCTGTCTTTGTCCTTTGCGAAGGTGTTGGATGTCGAGAGCGCGAAGGTCTGTGAGGCGAGTTGAGTAGTGAGTTTGTGGGAGCGTCGCGTCTCAGTCACGTGCGGTGTTGATGCTCACGTGACATGCGCACCCCTTGTGCCAGTCAGACTCCAGAAAGACGCCACTTGGTGGTCTGATTACTGACAGGAAAAAACTTTTCTTCACAGCAGAAGAGAAGATGAGACTCTGAAGTCTGCGGTGTCTTGGGGTCTACCAGGTGAGAGAGGGCAAGGTCCAGGCGGAGAACAGTCCCTCGAGTACTGACTTGAGCTCCAACCATCCCTTCACACAGACACACACTCACACTCACTCACTCACTCTCACTCTCACTCACAGGTTCTTGTCGCCTGTGCCTCTCTCTCCACACGCGTCCCAAGTTCTCCCACAAGGTTCGTGTTTCCAGTCCGTGCGGGTGCAGGATCGAGGAAACTGCTTCCACGATGCGCTGTCAACTGCTGTGAATGAATCTGGGATGAATGCTGACTCTCTCTCTCTCTCTTCCATCAGCAGGAAGACCAAGACACAGCGAAGTAACGCTTTCCCCCATCCCCGACGTCCGTGTCCAACTTCTGTTCGCCGCCCCCCCACGGACGACTTAGAAACGGCAAGCGGAAGGGAAATTCTTAACCCCCCCGACCCAACCCATCATCGCCACTTTCTCTCCCAGGACACTCTTACAGCAATCTTCCAGAACGACAAAACAGTCTCTAACTCGCGCGCGCTCTTCATGCCAAAGCAAAGCCAGCGCGCTCACATGCACGGCCAGCTCAACCTGTCCCACTGCAGCAATTACAGCAGCAACAACAACAACTCCTGCACCAACAGCAGCAGCAACAACAGCAACAGCAGCAATCACAACAGCAGCAGCAGCAGCAGTCATACTCTTCAGACAAGTCAGGAGTCATTCCTCCCTCAGGATCACTCGCCTCTCCCTCCTCAGCCAAAAAGAAGAACAAGAAGAAGGCAAAACGTAGAGACGATTACGACGACGAAGACGAAGACGACGACGAAGATCACCATCACCCAAACAACCACAGCTCATCTCCAGTACCCACTTCCATCCCAGGCTTCCCAGAAGGCGCTGTCATCGGTCCAGACGGAACCATCTCCGCCACTCTCAGTATCCCTTCACCGCACCACACCCAGGCTCAGGCCCTCATTCACACCACAGACCCAACGGATCTCTCGACCACCATCCATCCTCCCCTTACCCCATGTCTCCCCTCTCCATCAACCAGGCAGATCTCTACGCGACGGCAAGCGATCTCTACCGTCGTATCGAGCAGGACCCCCAGGGCATCCAGGACGACGACGCGTACTGGACTTCACTCCCCGCTCACCTGCGCACCCTCATACGCAATGCTTTGCCCCTCGGCCAGTTCCCAGCTCCGGGCTCAGACGATCCCAGCGGTGGTCAGAACACGGCCGATCAGCAGGCAAATGCTGCTGCGGCACGTCATGCCTCCACACAGGCCATGATCGCCGTCGCCCAACAGCTTGCACAGGCAGCACATGCGTCCCAGCGTCATCTCCAGCAGCACGGCGCCGGGCCAAACGGTGCAGGTGGACCCCTCCAGGCAGTGTCCGCATAGCAGGCAACGCAAACGCGGGCTTGTATGCTACCCCGCGCTTCGATGCCTCCATCTTTGCCGACCTCGCTCTGCACCCGGATCAGGCTCTGCCTCTTCATCCCCATCCCAACGCGACCATCAACGGACAGGCACCCGGTCAGCAATTCTCAGCCCAGATTCACTACTCTACAGGCGTCGCACAGCCACCATCCGACCGTCTCCCCCAGTCCGTCGGCGCTGACCAACTCGGCTACGCACACGATGACGGGGCCGAGTATGATGACGAATACTACTCGGATGAGGAGTATGAACATGAGCACTCCCGGGATCTCTCCGGCATGGACCACGGACAGCATGGGATGGGCATGGATGGCAACGGGGCTCACATGATCGGGAGCAATCCATCCCTCAACCCAGACGGTGATGCTGCCCCCCTCTCTTCTGGTAAGAACAAGAAGAAGAAGAAAAAGAAGAAGGCGACGGCAACGGCGGGTGCGGGAGTGCCGCAGGATCAACCACACATGGTCACATCACCTCCGCCTCCAACAACGGCACCACCCCCAGCCCAGACGCGACCTGCAGCGGGAACAACTCCTACAGCACCAGCACCGCCAGCTGCAAACGCAGGTGCCCGACGGACTGGCACAACCGCTGCACCACCGAGCTCTCGAGCAGCTGGGAAACAGCCAATGTCCTACAGCTCTACACCAGCAGGGAACGGGAAGGCACCGGCTACCAATGCGACTCGGTCCTCAACAGCGGCTGGAAAGCGACCGGCTGCACCAGCGGCGACGACGAACAATAGTGCGAATGCGAACAGCAGTGCTCCTGCTGCAGCACCCGCAGCAGGAGGGACAGCACCAGCAGCAGGGTCATCTGCACCTGTACCGTCCGGCACGCGCTTGTGGTCTACATCAAGCGCAGAAGAGCGGGAGCGGATCAAGGAGTTCTGGCTCGGGCTATCAGAGAAGGAGCGGTGGTCACTGGTGCAGGTGGAGAAAGATGCCGTGTTACGCAAGATGAAGGAACAACAGAAGCATACCTGTTCGTGCGCTGTGTGTGGCCGAAAGCGGTCCGCGATCGAGGACGAGCTCGAGCAACTTTACGAGGCGTATTTCCACGAGTTGCAGCAGTATGCCAATTATCAGCAGCAGTATGCGAATAGCGGCGGCACGATTCCACCTCCTCCTGGTCCCGGTCCGTTCCCTGGCAGCGTGGCGATAGATGCGAGCGGGGCGGTGATTGGTGGGGAGACTCTCACCAAGGCTCCTCCACCACCTGCCAACGCTCCTCCTGCGCAGGCTGCAGGAGCGAGGAAGACGGCTGCGCATCCACATCAGCATCATCATCACCACCACCATCACCATCATCACCACCCACACTCCCACACGACCCCAGCCAGCAGAGCTATCGGACCTGGGGTTGAGACGAAGGAGCAGGCCGAAGCGGCGGACGCGGCGGACTTTGATGATGATGATGACCTCGAGGAGGAGTATGAGGATGAGCTGGAGGATGATTATGAGGACGAGGATGATGATGGGGAGGATGAGATTGATGAGGATGATGTTGAGGAGGAGGAGCAACAGGAGCAGGATCGGCGCGCTGTTGCTGCTAATCAGCAAGAGCATCATCAACAGCAGCAGCAGCAGCATCCGTATGCGTTGCAGCCCGGTGGACCTAAGGCAAATGCGCCGGTCAACAATAAGGGGGTGCGTGGACAGAACTTGCCGCCGCCTCCGCCTCCTCCACCTGCGACGGCTCCGCCGAATGCCCAACAGCAACAAGCACGTAAAGGTGCCGCTCCCGTCCCTGGGACCAACAAGACGGCGGCTGCACCTAACGGGACGAAGGGCACCGCAGCACCGGGCGCGCCTGGCTCGGGTACCTTCTCCAATTGGACCTTGGGCAGCTCGCTGACAGTCAAGGGCGAGATCTTGACTGTGGCCGATGACCTGTTGAAGAACGACGGTCAGAAGTTCCTGGAGATGATGGAGGAGCTTGCTGATCGGCGAATGCAGCGCGAGGTTCAGGCTGCTCTTGATTTGGATGGGTACGGGCGGAGTAAGAATGGTGCTGGTGTTCCTCCTGGGGTACCACCGAATGCTCGTGCGCCTGGTAGTCGGACCGGTCCTGATGCTGTGGGTGAGAGTGAGGATGATGAGTATGAAGATGAGGATGAGGATGATGGGGGTGATGGGGAACTTGATGATGATGGGGAAGGGGAGGAGGGCGATGAGGATGATGAAGGGGATGAGGAGGACGATGAGGAGCTTGAGGATGATGTTGATGAGGTGCGTTTATAGATCTCTGATGATTTTTGTTCTGTTCTGATTGAGCTGACTCCAACTCTCACCCTTTTTTTAGGAGCCCATCTCCGAGGAACAACGCATGGAAGAAGGAAGGCGCATGTTCCAGATCTTCGCCGCCCGTATGTTCGAGCAACGCGTGAAGCAGGCGTACCGCGAGAAAGTGGCGCAGGAGCGTCAGCGCGAGTTGCTGCGTGAGCTTGAGGAGGAGGAGCAGAACGAGAAGGAGAAGGAGGCGAAGAGGCAGAAGGAGAATCAGAAGAAGAAGGATAAGAAGAAGTGAGTGTTGGTGTCTTCTTGCTGTGTTGGGCGTGTGGAATTCTGACTGTTTGTTCTATATTCACTTTTGACAGGCAGCAGAAGCAGCAGAAGGAGGAAGAACGTCTCCGTAAGGAACGTGAGAAGGCTGCCGAGGAAGCTGCGGAGAAGGCTCGTATCGACAAGCAGCGCGAAGCTGATCTCAAGAGACAAGAAGAGATCCGGCAGAAGCGCGAGGCGGAGAAGCGGGCCAAGGATGAGGAGAAGGCTCGTAAAGAGGAGGAAAAGCGTCGTCGATTGGCAGAGCAACGCGAGAAGCAGGCCGAAGAGGAGCGTAAACGCAAAGAGCGCGAGGAGAAGGCCCGTCAGGAGCGCGAAGCTAAGGATCGGGAACGTAAGGCCAAGGAGGAGGAAGCGCGTAAAGCTCGTGAGGCTCGGGATCGGGAGGAGCGTGAGAAGAGGGCGAAAGTGGAGGCGGAGCGGAAGGCTAAGGAGGAAGCTGTGCGGAAGGAACGTGAGGCTAAAGAGGCTGCTGAGAAGGCTGCTCAACAAGCTCAGGCTCAGGCGGCTGCTGCTGCTGCTGCGGCATCTGCTCAAGCTAGTGCTCGGTCTCGTGCTCCTAGTGCTGCGCCTGGTATGACCTCTCCTCTTGCGGGTGTCCGGACCGCCTCTGGATTGCCTCAGGCTCCTGGTAAAGCCCCGGTCACCTTTGGTCAGCAAGGTCCCAGTCGGTCGCGCAACAACTCGGTGCCTGCTCCGAATGCTAGCGGAGGACCGGGTCTTCCGAGTGCCGCGCCTGGCGTGGCTGGTCCTGGACTGGGTGCGATGGGCGGCCGAAGCGGTGGTGGTGGGTTGGCTCTTTCGCATCGGGGTGGAGTCATTGTTCCTCCTGGTACGGCTGGCTCGAGTCTGCCTGCTCCGCCACAGGGTTTGCCGGCGAGGCCTACGTCGGCGGTTGTCAATGCTATGCACACTGGCATGGCTCCGCCCAGCTCGCTCCCCCGTCCTCCGAATGTTGGTGGGCAGGGACAGCAAGGGCAGGCTGGACAGGGACAGGGTCAGGGTTTGCCGCCTTTGGGGACTGGTCAGCAGCAGCAGCAGCAGGGCAAGTTTGGTCCTGGTCAGCAACAGCAGCAGGCTCCTGGTGTTCAGCTCTCAGCTTCGTCGGTGAACAGTCCTCAGATGGGTGGACCGCTGCTCCTGCAGCAGCAGCAGGGCGCTTCGTCTGCGCTTGGTAAAGGCTATCCTTCCTCGCTTGGCTCCTTTGGACAGTTCAGTACTGGACAGGTTCAGAGTCCTAGTGGAACTGTTCCGAATGGGTTGTTGCATCACCATGGGCAGCACCCTGGTTTGCTCAGCAGTGGACACCATCATGGTCATGGTCAGTCGCCTTCCGGTGCGCTGGGTTCGAAGGCTGGGATGGAGATCGCGTCGCCACTTTCGATCCATGCGACTGCGAACTCGCTTGCCTCGCTCAACCTTGGTGCGGGTGCTGCTTCGTCGGCTCAACAGCAGCAGCAGCAGCAGGGTGGTGCGGGTGGTGCGGGTGGGAGCAGTTCAGGATCTGCGGGTCCGGGCACTCCTGGTGCGTTCTCGCCCGTGACGGGTATGGCGCATGCTCATCCTCATCTTGGCCATGGTCATTCGCACCCTCACCATGCGGGCTTACCTCATGGATGCACCCTCAAGCTCAGTTCCAGCAGTTCCACCATCATCATCCGAACTCGAACTTGAACCAGCATCATCCGCAGCAGCAGCAGCAACAGCAGCAGCAGCAGCAGACGATGGGGAGTCATCAACATGCACGTGGGGCATCGTATAGCGAGGATGTGCCGAACTATCGGTCTGCGTCTGCGCTTTCGAATCGGGCTATACAGCGCCCTGGCCCTGGACCTATTGGTGGACCCGCTGTGGGCAGTAGTAGTAATATTACTGCTGCTGGCGGTGCGCCTGGTTCGGCTATGGCACCCATTGGTCGGCCCAGGCCTGCTAGTGAGGCTTTCCATCATTCGTCTGGTGGATTGGATGTTGGGGCTATTGGGGCTGGCAGTGCTGCTCCTGGCTCAGGCATGGGTCTTCCAATGGCTCATTCTGTCTCGGGCGGCACGGTCGGTCCACCGGGCAGTTCGAATGCATCTTCCTCCTCCTCGGGCGCGACTTCAGGATTCTCGCAGGGTTCGTCGGCGACGACGATGCCGAATCACTCGGGTTCGGGTGGTGGTGGTGTGAACTCGAATTCGGCGCCTTCTTCTAAGATTCTGCGCGGGTCGAGTCCGAAGATCTTGGGTAGTGCTGCGCTGGGTGGGGATGATGAGGTGATCAAGCCTACGCCGCGACGTGTTAGTGCGGCTGTTCCTATCGGCTCGGCTGCCGTCGGACCTGGTGGGAACGGTGCTGGTAATGCTGGGAACGGCGGTGCTGGCGCAGCAGGCTCGAGTGCCTTTGGAGGTCTGCCTTGGAACACTTCGAGTGCCTTTGGTGGGTCCGGAGCGATGGGTGTCGGCCTTGTTGGACAGTTACACGGGCATGGACACCATCATCCTTCCTCGCACCTGCACAGTCCTACGGGATTGGGCGGGATGGGTTCCCTCGGTGGTGTTTCGCTCGGTCCGATTGGCTCGATGGGAGTCGGTGTGAACCCGGATCCGTGGGCTCGTGGGGGGTTGTCGACTCCTTCTGCGAGCTCGTCGGCTGCGGCTGCTGCCGCTGCCGCAGCGAACAGCTGGGATCGAGCTCGGTATGCTTTTGAGGCACCTGGTGGAGGGCCTGCTTCTGCGGGTGGGGTCGTGGCTCCTGCGACACCTTTGCTCGGCTCGAACAATGGAGGAGGAGGAGGTGGTCGGGTTGGGAGTGGCGGTGCGGCTCCGATTGGTACGCCGAGGAGCAATAGTATGGTCGGGGCTGGGATGGCGTCGCCTACTTCGCCTGCACGAGCGCCGGGTGGTGGTCGGATGATGTGAGAAGGGAGTATCCGCCTCCTTTTCTTCCTCTCTCTCTTTTTTTTGCTTTCTCGCCTTTGTGAGCGATACCCCCCACACACAACACTCGAGCACTCCAGCAAACTCCTTCTTCCATCCCTGAAGCACAACAGTTCGGTTTTTTTCCTTCTCTCTTCGATCTCATTTCTCAAATATCTCTTCTACTTCTTTCCTCTCTCTCTCTCTGTGCGATCCCACAATCCCCCCCTTTCCCTTTCCTCAGTCTCGTTATCTCTCTATCCCTCTTTTCTCTCTCTCTTCTTTCTTCTCTTCCTTTTCCAAACCGAATCCAAAAATGAAATCTGAGCTACGCGTACCTCTTCTGTTCCTTTGCGATCTGGGATGGGAGCAAAGCCATGGTCTTCATGGGCAACATGATGAGGAGGAGGTATGAAAACTGTGAAATGCGAAGTCGGGAAGAGCCGGGTTGCTCTCAATGTGGTGCGGGTGGACTCGGAAGGCACCGTGAGAGGATGTCGAGTTTGTTTGGGTGTGGATATAGCGACTGCATGCAACCATGGCGAAGATGGCAACAAGGTCCTTTGGATGATTGCGATGACGACAATTGGCGGGGCACAGCGAGGAGAAGTCCCAGGATGCAGAGACCGTGTGTGAGATCCACCCGAATGCTTGACTGGGGATTGGAGAGGGGGAGAGAAAGAGGTCGACGCTTGCTGTGCGATTGTGCAGGTCCTCCCCACTGACACGACTCACACTTCTCTCCTCACGCAGGAGCAGCAGAGGAGAGAAGGATCGAAGGATGCGCAGTTCTTGCTGCTTGTTGCACTTCTCTCACCTGATTTCAAGATGCCGGATGACGATTCTGAGGCAAACAACTGGCAGTCCGTCCTATGCCCTGATTGATCACTGACTGACTGACACGCTCACACTTGTCCCTCTCTCCAATTTGTTATCCCGACGAACAACGACCGAGGCCCGCTTCCACTAGCCAACCCTCGGATGACCTTCTGCTTGACAGTCATCCATCCTTCCCATCCCTGAACCCTCCCAGCTCGCACTCTGTCAAGCCCAGCAGCCTTCTCGATCTCTTTCCTCCAGCATCATCCGATCTCTGGCTTTCTCGCTTCTCCACAACTTAAGTAGAGACTCTTCCCCTACAGCAACGCACGGACGCATTTAACCTGCACTTTCTTCCCGGTCTACGATCTTGCTTTCCTCATCGACAGCTTAGCCCATCGGACGGACAGCCAGGCTCTTTACCAGCAGCTATAAATAATCGACTTTCTTCGTCGTCCTCCTTCCCGCCCACGCAACATCCGCTCCCGCAGCGAAACCAAGCTCTATCACCTTCATCTCTCTGTCCCTAGGCTACAGAGCTCAACACCCTCGCAGAGGTGAGTATCTTCTCCGATTGCTTACAGCTGAGCTTTACAGCTGAACGCGCTCTATCACCACCCCTGGCTATCTCTCATCAGTCACCTTCAGCACAAGCGCCACCCACAAGCGCGTATAGATTCGCATAAGAGCGAGGCAAGAGCGAAACTATCTGCAAGGCACGGACGCTTGTTTCGAAGCTAGATTGGCCACATCGTTGCGACTCCTCAGAGCGTTACGCAGCAAAAGCGAACTCGCGTGAGGCTACAGTAAGCGACTTCCCTCCAGAACAATGACAGTTTCTGGCGAGCGAGCATTCACTGATATGCTGTGATATCGCTCTTCTCATTTCCCTACCAGGTCGTCCGCATCGTACAATCGGACGACACGTAACATCCAAGACCAACTCATTTCGTTTCGAACACGGGCCGACAACCAGTGGCCGTGCGGGACGGATAGGGCTGAACTTCTGTGCTGGCATATCGTCATATCGCTCCTCAGGAGAGTTGTCTACGCCCACGACGACGCCCGGCTCGGACCTCGTCTCATTCGTTCTCTGAGGTGTGATTTGGCTGGCGGGGGAAGGACTGTGTGCCCCCACCTCATTACCGCAGCGCATTTAGCCTCGTTCCTCTCATTCTACGGCCAAAAGGAGGTGAGCCGTCGCGCTCTCTCTTGTTCGAAAGGAAGGTGAGTGGCAATTGAATGGCAGTGGAAGTGCTCGAGCTCTATTCTCCTTCCACCTTCCCCCCCTCAACACCTCATCTCATTTCACAGCCAGGCAACGCCTGGCGGCGCGACAAGGTGTTTCTTAAAAGCAGGGGGCAACAGCGCAGTGCCCCTCTCCCACGCTTTTCTCCCTCCATTCACCTTTCTTCATCTTCTTCATTCTTCGGACATCCTCCAAATCCCTTCCTTCCACAAACGTTCTTCAGGACCTCCAAACCCACCCCTCTTCCCAATCCTCTTCCTACTATCTGCGGATTGTTCTCTTTACTTACACTTATCGGGAATCTCTCTCCTCATCCACTTCTTTACAGAGGAAACAAAAAATCCATCGGAGCGCACAGCCAGGCTTCCAAACGCGAACGATCCAACTTCGCTCGTCATCTGGACTGCGCGTGCCAACCTCAGTTGTACCACAAGCAAGGACTCTCGGGTCAACCTTCTCCTTCGAGTCGGAGATCACAACTCACCTGTTGAGCCAACCAGGGCGCAGGCTTGCTTCGCTGGTCCTCCCAACAGCCAACCCCCGACGCATCGACCACGTCCCGCGCGTTCATCTACGTATGTCCCATCCATCATCTGAGCACACTATTCTCTTCAACACCGACTCTTCAAGGCTGCCGATATCCTCATTCCCTTCCACGTCTTTCGATCAGCTTGACCCCATCGCGAACGAGAAGCGAAACTCCGACTCCTTCCGCACCACTTCACAGACAATCGACAAGCCTTCTAACAGCTACGGCGGCGACACGACATCTTCATCTCAATCCTACTCCCCAGTGTCTTTCCATTCCGCACACTCGACCGAATCTACCGAAGAAGCAGACGTCGATCGAAGTCGCAGTCGAGCAGAATCATCAGGGTCTTTCCAATCCGTCTCGAACATCTCCTATTTGTCGGCAACGTCGTCTTCTTTCACGCCAGCAGCATCTCGATCTCCGAGCGTGAATTCGTCAGTCGTTCCTCGTATTTCGGTTCGTGTACAGCGTCAGACGATCGATACTTCGACTTGTTTGGGCCCAGCTTCAGCGCAAGTGAAGAGACAAGGATCACGTAGCAAGTCCCAAGTCAAGACGGAAGAAGGTTTTAAGGACAGCGAAATGGCCGCGATGCATGAAAATTGCATTGACTCCACTGAGTCGCGACAGGTACGCTTCTTATTCGAAACTGGTCCTGTCTCCTTCATCTCACTCACATTCACTTTGTACTCTCCAATTCTACAGTCACCATCTTCCAACAACGACACCTCGTCAGGTATCAGCTCTTCTCCCCTCGAAACCAAGAAGAGAGACACGAGCAAGTCGCCACCCGGCTCAACACCATCCACGCGCAGCCCACAACGTTCCTACGACAGTCCAGCAGAGCATCAACGGGCATCCGCAGCTTCAGCCATAGTGAAAGCAGCTGCGAAGGCGGCGGCTGCCTCTGTGCAGAGTTTGGATTCCTCGGCTTGCAGAAAGGAAGGACCGGGAATGGGAAGCGAGAGATGTTGGACGGCCCTGCGATGGACGTGTGGACGATGTCGCCTCCTTCTGCTTCGAACGAGCACACCCAGCCTAGCGAGGATGTCACCAAATCATCGCCGGGAGCCAAGAATGGTGAAGCTGCGGGAGGAGGAGGAGCACAGCAGAAGCCATCGCTCTCAAACGCTGCGCAGCAATCATACGGCGAGCATCAAGATGGGAACTTCGGTATCTTCGGTAGCTCTGGGATGAAGCTGGGAACAAGCATGATCCCGCCACACTTGCTCTGGCGTCAAGCTACAGCTACAGCCGGTGGCTCGGTGGAGGGGAGAATGCTGGGATGAATAGTCAGGAGTCGGCTTGGATGTCGATGGCGGGCTTGAATGAGCGTAGTCCGGTTCATTCGCAGGAGCAGAGTGGACGATCTGGCTCGTCTGCACAGCTTGGTGGTGGTGGGATTGGGAGTGGTGCAGGTATCGGTTCGCCTCCTAGTCATGGTGTTCATGGGGCTGAGTTCCGAACTGGTGGTGAGTGGTCTTGCTCACTATGCTCGATTACTGAAGGTGCGATTGCTCACCTTACGTTTTGCACTATATTTGCTTGAACAGATTGGGTCTGCGTTTCCGATACTTGCTGTGAGTTTTGTTCAGTACCTCTGTACGCTATCTCGTAGCGGTTTTCTGACCTCGCCTGTCATTTCTCTCTCTCTCAGCGTTCCACAACTTTGCTCAGAACCTCACATGCCTTGGATGCGGTACTGCTAAGCCTGTTGGCACATGCGGCGACAATCCTCCTCAGCGGACCCAGCAGCAAGGCACTCGTGATCACGGCAAGCATGCTGCGGGATCTCCACAGTCGAATCCGACAGCTTCTGCTTCGGGGCTGGGCTCTAGCAACAGTGCCCCTCTAACGGCAGCGCAGATTCAAGAGCTCATGGCACAGCATCGAGCCAAGACGGAGGGCGGGACGACTCAACAGCAACAGCAGCAACAGAACGTTCCTTCCTCGTCTGCGGCAACTTCTGCTCCTGGCGTTGCTGCAAGTCAGTGGGCACCTGGAGGAACGTTCGCGTCGTCATCGGACCACAGCACGACGATGTCCCAGCAAGGTGGGCGTGGTGGTACGTCGTACTTCACATCTCAAGCAGGCTCAGGCGCCACAGGAGGCAGTTCGTACTTCACATCCCAAGCAGGTTCAGGCGCAACAGGAGGCGGTGGAATGCGATACGGCGCAGCGAACAACTACAGCTCCTTTAACTCTTTCAATGGTGGAACATCGACGCCACCTCCTGCTCAGGGAATCTCGCAGGCCAACATGGCTGCTTTGGAAGCGTTCCGATCATCCGCTGGAACACCTGGTCTCAACATGAACTCGTACCAGCAGAACATGCAGGGTATGTCGTCGAACCAGTACCTGCCCACAATGCAGGCGCAGCTTCAGGCGCAAGCACAAGCTCAGGCGCAAGGTCAGAACCAGGGCCAGGGCCAAGGTCAAAGCCAGCGAGGTGGGACAACGTACTCGGGTGTGGGTCCCAACTTGAATCTGTACCAACTTCAGCTCCAGCATGCGGCGATGAAGAACCAAACGGGATGCCCCTGGCGCAGTCGTCCGGTCCCTTGGCCCGCATGCAAGCATTGACGTCGGCCTTCGGCGGTATTCCGCCTGCGACTTCGGGTCAATCCCAGAACTCGATGCCCGCCTATGCTCAGGGTTATGGGAACACCAACACATCAGCTAGCGGAGGAGGGCCTATAAGATTTGGGCAACAGATGCAGCACTCGGCTCAGTCCTTCAACCAGAATTCGATGTCGTCTCAGAGCGCAAACTACGGTATGCAGGCGACCTCTGGCGGGCCAATGCAGAAACCCACGTCCTCCAGCCAAGGTCAGAACCAGAGTCAGGGACAGGTGCAGCTTCCGCCTCTGGATTGGAGCAACCTTGGGAAGTCGACTGCCAACATGCCGTACCCGACCGCCGCTCCTTATCGCTCCGCTCACATACAGGGCCAGACCGCCTTGAACACCTCCCTCCCGTCAGGAACTCCAGCAATGAGCTCTGCGCCTTCAATGTCTTCGTCTGCTTCTGCAGCGAACAACAGCGACTCTGCCGGCGCGAACGTGGGTGTAGGTCTCAACCTTCCCGGCGGAGTCGAAGGCTTGGCGATCAAGCAGCCCTGGCTGAGCACGGCGCCCTCGAATGCTGCTACAGCTGCTCGACTTGCCAACTTGGGCATTGGGATTGGGCCTGGAGTCAACCCTAATGTGGGCGGGCCCGATCAGCCGAGTGAGAGGCGCAAGTCGGCTGTGGGGACCAATGCTGCGAGTCCGCCTGATGCTGCGTCGAGCAACCCGCCGATCGTCAACACTGGTAACAGTGGACCGATGTGTGTTCAGGTGAGTGCGCTGTTAATTACCTCCCTCTCCTCCGTCAGCTACAAAAAGCTTACTTACTACTTCATCTCCTATTTGATTGTCTCGACAGCCTGGAGACTGGGTCTGCTCGAGCTGTGGCTTTGTCAACTGGCGTCGTCGACGTGTCTGCCTCCGATGCTTCCCGTTCGCCGAGGGCAACGAGACTGCTGCTTCACTCGCGAATGGTGCGATCCTCGCTGCTCAGCTCGCTGCTGGCGTCAGTCCCTCCAAGGTGGACACTGCCTCGCTTCTCAAGAGTCCATCACGCTCGCGAGAAAGTCGAACTCGGGAGCAGTCGGCGTCTGGCTCATCTGGGTATGAGCACCAGGGTGGACAGCAGATGGGCGGTGGTCCCATTGTTGGTCTTGGACTCAACCTGGGCCAGCAGCAAGGCTATGTCAGTCCGATGCATGGGATGGCCAGGTACCCGAGTAGCTCAGGAGCGCCGGCGTATGGAGTCACAGCGGCCATGACGCCTTCGTCGTCCGCGCAGTCCGGTCTTCTGCTGAATCCGTTTGGCTCCGCACCTCCCACGAGACGTACTTCGCCGAACGGTTCTCCTGCTCTCATGAACGCTGTGCCCAATTGGGCGGCCATCAACCAGGCTGAGCGTATTGGTCTGGAGTCGCTGCACATCAGTGCCCAGTCCGGCCTTGCGCAGGAGTGGCAGCGTCGAACTTCGGGCGGTGGTCCCGGCGCTGGGCGGACTGTGAGTGGGCCCATCGTGCCTACGACTCGTGCTCCTGGTGGACCGACAACTACGAACTTGCACAACAGTCCATCGCACATCCGTCAGACGTCGTTCAACTCGGCGCCGTCCTTGCCCGGAAGTGACATCCTGGGCTCGGGTTCGGCACCCAGCTCGGCGTGGCATGCTTCGCCCGGCGTCAGTCCGGGTGCTCCCATTTTCACACCCTCGACGACGAGGACGAACTCGGCTAACAGCACTTCGATGAGCATCGGTGCAGCTCATGGTTCTGGAGCGGGGAAGGGAACCGCGACGTCCACGCGCAACATCTGGGGAACGTCGCCTCCGCGGAACATCGGAGGGAACAAGCTGGTGGATGAGGACAACAAGGAGGTTTCGGCGTCGTCTGGCGTCGGTGGCGCGGGTCGGGGATCAATGGGGTTGGGTGCCTGCCCTCCTGCTGATGGTGGTATGTCCGCTCGCCGTCCTCGACCGATCGGTTGCCGCGACTCGGCACCATCTTCTATGGATGCCCACGGCCACGCAGGTGGTGAAGGCGCCAACAACAGCAACACCAGCCCGAACTGAGCTTTTGCTTTACGACACAACTTCTTTAAACAAGAACAGCTACCCCAAAAACAAAGAAAAAAGAAAAAAGCAACACCAGCGAACGAGCAATCGAGAGCCTAACGACTGGGCATCTGCGGTCTCTTTGTTCGGTGTAATAACGATTGTGGAATCGTGAGGACCTGCGGAAACAACGGGCGGAGGAGCGGATGGGTTGGATTGCCTCGGTCAGGACGGAAATTTCGCTTTCCTCACACCTTCCCCTCTTCCTCATCTGAGTTCGTTCTACTCGAATTTCTTCCTCCTACTTTTCTTTCGTCCTTTTCCCCCACTACTTTGGTCTCTTCTCCTCTCTCTCTCTCTTCCCTTTCTGGTTTCTCCTTTTCTTCTTCTTTTTCACCAAAAAGGCTTTCGCACAATCTGCCTCTTACCTTTCAAGAGTGCACAGAATGGAGCCACAACATCGCCACGGTACGCGCGGTTTTCGAGAACACCCTTCAACATCCAGCTCGATACGCTGATACGGCGGTCGGGAACGAAGCTTAAGCGCAACGTGTTTTGGACAATTACGTTCCCATTCATTCCATCTTGCGTCAGTCGACCTCGAGCATTCACGATCCTCACTCTAGACATGGATCTTCCCTCACCTTGGCCCACCCCATCTAAACTTCGGCCTTCTTACCACCCACCCCACCTTCATCACCTCAATCTCGGCTTTTCCCACCCCGCCTTAAAGAAGAAGAAGACCTGTCACCGTGGCCCCCCGCATCAAACTTCCCCCTCTCGACGACAAAATGACAAGAAATTTCCCGCACACATCCCAACATATCATACCCCCTTTCTACACACATCGCAGCGCACTTTTTGCAAAAGCTCTCTCCTCGCAACTCGCCTGAGCCTCCCAACTTTTAATATCCCACCACCCGCTTCTTCCTATTTGGGCCCTCACGGAGGGTCAAGTCATCATGGCCTAGGGCTGCGTTTCGGATCCCTGCTCCGGGTTACGTTTCGGGTCCCTGCTCCGGTCACCCAAAGCCAGGCGTATCCGCTCCCTTTCTTACGCTTCTCAACTGCCACCACTCTTCTTGTTCACCCCTGTCCTTTTGCTCTCCCCTTTCCTTCTTACGTTCCCCCTTCTCTTCTCATGGTCACAACAAACAAACAAAAAGAAAATACAAAAAAAGAAATTTCCCACGCTCCATCTTCTGGCCGGATCTGTATGATGTGCGCCTCCTTGTGGCCATCTGGCCTCAAGAAAACGCCGCAAGAGCAGGTGAAGTGTCCACAATATGCGAGAGGTGATTGAAGTTGATTTGCAAATAAGCACGTCTATGAGTATTAAATCCAAGATGGAAAGAAGGCATGCAGATCCCGCCCGCGGAAGGGGTGGGTGTGACGTGGTTGCAAGCCTACATAAGCTGGCGCGGCGTCTCGACCACATAGAAGCACTGCACCACATCGCCCTCCTGAAAACTCTGGAACCCTTCAAAGGACATCCCACACTCCGTCCCCTTCCCGCGCTCAGGAACCTCGTTCTTCCCATGCTTGAGCGAGTCCAGTTTACCCATCCAGACGACTTTCCTCCCGCCGCCCGCATCAGAGCCTACACTCAACCCAGCCGAGTCCTCGCCCTTCTCAGCAGGTTCGTCCTCATCATCGTCGTCGTCGTCGATACCATCGTCCTTAGAAGGCCTCAAGATCCGAACCTCCGAACTCCTCGCAATCGTCCCATTCGTGACCCGACAGCCCGCAACATTATGGAAGACCCGACTCCGGACATTGATCTTAAAAATCTGGGCAATCGTCGCCTCGCCGGTTACTCGGATCTGACGGACGGGTGGTAGGAGCGCCCCGACTGAGGTGGAGACGTACTCCATCAGCCGGTAGATGATCGGGCTGGAGTGGACGGGGATCGGGGGCGAGTAGGAGGCGGCGGCGCGTTCGATTGCGCGTGGGACGGACACGTTGAATGCGATGATCCGGGCTGGGGAGAGAGCAGGAGAAGAAGAAATCAATGATCAGCTCATCGAAAACCCACTGAACTGAAGAGAACGAGAACCAAAAACATACCTCCAACAGCGCGCGCCATCGCCAGATCGCCCTCCGTCGGCTCTCCAACCCGCTCGAGACAATCCTGACACCAGCCTCCTTGTTCCCAATGCCGGAGATAGCCCCAATGACAGCCTCAGCACTCCCACTGACGTCCGCCTTGACAATCACCAGCAACTCCTTCTTCTTATCCTCTTCCACCGCTGCTGTATCTTTCCCTTCCTCGGTCAAGACGCCGCCGACCCCCAGCCCCATCCTCCTCACCAAACGGCAACCGTCCCGCCAACTTGTTCTCCCGAATGAGCTGTTCGACAGACTTCCCCGCCGCAAGCGCAGCCTCAGCAAGTCTCTTCTGCTGCCTCTCCACAAAGTCCGCCTCTTCTTCCTCTCCTGCTCCTCAGCAAGTACCCGTCGCTGCTCGTTAATCTGAGCAACGTCCTCCCCCAACTTAGCAGCTTCGACCCGTTTCTTCCTATTTTCCACCGCTCGTTTCGCCGCTGTTTCGCCGCCTGCGTTTCCTTGTTCGAGGGGAGCGCCGAGCATCTCGTCCCCTGCGGAGGGAAGCTCTTTCCAACCTGTGACGACCCCTGCCTGGCCGGGACGTAACTCGCGCAAGGTAAGTCCGGCGGAATCGGTCATCGATCTTACTTTAGCCCACGTCGTTCCGGCAACACCTACATCCCCAACCCTGAGCGCCCCCTCTTGACGAGCACAGTAGCGACGTTCCCCCTCCCCTTCTCCACCTTCGACTCGACGACATACCCCTCGACGGGCCCACTCTGCTCAGCCCTCAACTCGGCCAACTCAGCCAAGGTGACAAGTGTATCCTGGAGTAAATCCAATCCTTCGCCCGACTTGCCCGACACGGCCACACAGGGCACCTCACCGCCGTACTCCTCGAGTTCGATGCCCTCGGAGAGAAGTTGTCGTTTGACGCGTTCTGGATCTGCGGTTGGTTTGTCTGATTTAGAGAGGGCTACGACGAGCTGGACGGCTCCTGAGCCTGCTCTTCGGCCGCCTTTACTCTTTGATGAATCTCCCTCTGTGGATGACGAAGAAGGGTCGAACGAAGCCTCCCTGGCGGAGAGTTCCTTCCATAGTTCGATGACTTCCTTCGTCTGTGGCATCACACCATCATCAGCTGCGACGACCAAGACCACAATGTCCGTCACGCTCGCTCCTCTTGACCTCATCGCGGTAAAAGCGGCATGACCGGGTGTGTCGAGGAAGGTGACGAACTGGACTCCACCTCCTCCTTCGCTAGAGGAGGAGGATTGGACAGGGACTGAGAAAGCTCCGATGTGCTGTGTGATCCCACCCGCTTCGCCCGCTGCTACGCTCGTCGATCGTAACTTATCCAACAACGTCGTCTTCCCATGATCGACATGTCCCATGATCGTGACCACCGGCGGTCTGAGTGGCAGTACCTCTTGCTTTGGAGTATTGCTGTTGCTGAGAGCGGTGAGAGGCGGACGCGGGTAGATGTCGAAAGCTGCTTCGTCGTTCGCAATTGCGAGCAGGTTGAATTCTGCTGCGATGAGTTCGGCGTCGGTGAAGGGGAGTGTTAAATCTGGGCGGATATCGTCGTGGCCCATATTGCGCATTCGGACTTGGAGGTCCCCTGCTCGCTCACAATCCAAAAAGTCAGCGCCGTAAAGGGAGAGGGATCCAGGAGGTTAGGTAGGTACGCACAGAGTTTGATGCCCAGCACACGGGCGAGGTTGGACACGGTCAAGAAGGAAGGTAGGAAGACTTCTGTCTTTTGTTTCTTGGGTGGTGGTGGAGGTGCAGCTTGGGGCTGTTTAGGCCTGCCCTTCATTCCGATGGCAGCAGCCACAGAGGCTCGAGCTGCGCGACTTTTCCCACCTTGTACCCCTCCTCCTGTCGATTTTCCTCCTCCTCCCTGTCTTCCCTCGCCATAGGGAGAATTAGCGACTCTCGGTCTTCGGGAACGTTCTGTGCCTCGTTGGTCGTTTCCATCGCCATTGCTGCCATTACCGCCGCCAGATGACTCGGTCCATTCTGTGTCGATGACGTCTGATGGATTGGAAGGAGGAGGAGGGGCAGAGTCGTGAGTGTGGCCTGAGAGTGCTGCAGCGACGGGTGGACCTGCGTTTCTGCGTCTGTTGTCGTGGTGATGATTTTGTTGTTGTTGTTGAGGGTGTTGCTGACGTCGATCTTGAGAGTGTTGTTGAGGGTGTTGACGTCGATCTTGTTGCTGATGTCGATCTTGTTGTTGATGTCGATCTTGAGGGTGTTGATGTCGGTGTTGTTGTTGCTGCTGCTGTTGTCGATGTTGAGCTTGGTGTTGCTGCTGGGAGTGTTGTGGTTGATTGTGATGTCGAGGTTGATTTTGGAATCTGTGCTGCTGGTTGTTGTTGTTGTGCTGCTGGTTGGGATGTTGCTGCTGCTGCTGTCTTCTGTCTTGATACGAGTAGTTGTTATTGGAAGAAGATCGCTGTCTGTTGTTGTTGTTGTTGTTTGAGGATGGACGTGGCTGTTGAGTGTCTGTGGTGTTTTGAGACCATCGCCTGGGAGAGGGAGAGGAGCGTTGTTGAGCGTTGTCGCTGTTGCTGCGTGTGAGGATGAGTGATGATGATGATGCTGAGTGTCTGCTGAGTCGAGTCCAGCTTCTGAGTATAACAACAGCACCGACCATATTGCGAACGAAAGATGACAGCGACGACTCCAATCTCGACAGCGGCGGCGGCAGAAGAAAGGTGGTGGTCGTCAACTTTTTCTATGGGTGAGTAGATAAGATAAGATAAGCCAATCGATCGATCAATTCAATCAGCAGTGATCGATCAATGATAGATTGATCGATCAATTAAATAGATTGATCGATCACTTCCTTCAACATGGCACGACTACCACCCAGACAACGCAGCCGGCAAACGTGACCTCCTCGCCATCCACGACGGTCCCTCCAACAGAAACGTGACCTCAAATCCATATTCACTCCTCAACGCGCGCAACACAGAGCAACACGTCCCCCCTCGCGCGACGCGTCTCTTCCTCCATGGCACCATCAACAGCAGACCATCACAACCACAACCACCACCATCACCACCACATCCCCTCGATCGACGATGTCGCCATGCTCGCAGCAGAGGCAGTCAGTGGGGCCATCTCAGGCTCCACTCTCGCCGCAGAAGCTGAAGAGGCTGAAGAGGTAGCACAGGCAGCGGCAGCAGCAGCAGCAGCCGTAGCAGCAGCAGCACAGGCAGAAGCAGAACGACACGAACATCTCCATCATCATCATCATCAGCATGGGGACGCACCTGCTCCACCGGGTATTCACGATGACAATCATCCGCATGACAGCATCCACCACGCTCTCGCTGCCGATCTCGCTCTCCAGCAACAGCAGCAGCAACAGCAGCAACAACAGCAACATCATCAGCAACATCAACACGAACATGTAGCAGGGCCCGCAGCTCCTGGGCCCGCTCCCGGAAACGAAGACGCAGACGGAGAACCAGACCACCTCCAACATCATCTCAGCCAACATCACCACCAGCATCAACATCAAGCTGCAGCCTCCAATTCGAACAACCCAGACGATCCCATCGCCTTCGACACCATCGTAGCAGCCCAACGCGCAGCTAATGTAGCAGCTGAAGCTGAGGCTCAACTCACAGCGGCCGCAGCGGCAGCCGCGGCCGCAGCGACTGCAGCAGCAGGCACCGTCGTCTCCTCTTCTGCTCCCAACCCATCTTCCATCCCAGCAGGCACGTCCCAAAACCCATCTACCTCACTCTCGGCCTCCTCATCCGCCCCCTCCGCTCCTAATTACTACAACCACAATCCAGACCAAGGAGGGGACTCCATGTTCGGAGACGATAATGACAATGACGACACCGACAATGCCAATGAGACCGCTATCTCCGCCACCAACATGGCTCTCGGTCTCAGCGGTGGTGGTGGCAGTGGTGGTCCCTCCTCCAACAGCGGCAAGAACAAGCGCAAACGTAAAGACGAAACACAAGAAGGTGAACGAGCGCGTAAAGATTCTCACAAGGAGGTCGAACGTCGTCGAAGAGCTGCCATCAATGCCGGCCTTGACTCCCTCGCCGAGATCGTGCCAGGCAGTGGGGACCCCAAATCAGTCAATAAGAACGCAATCATCGGCTCAGCAGTCACTTACATCCGCGAACTCAAGGAGAACGAGGCGGCCTCGATCGAGAAGTGGACGTTGGAGAAGTTGCTCATGGATCAAGCCTTGGCGGATATCACGGTTCAGTTGGAGGAGAAGAAGAGGGAGTGCGAGAGGTTGAGGGTGGCCCTTTCTAGGAGTGGCTTGACTGTCGATGATGTGGATGCGATTGCCCTCGGTCGGTCTTCCCACGCTCACCACTACCATCACGGAGCAGGCTCGCCGGGCGTACGCGCGCCCGCTTTGGTAGGAGGAGGCCAGGAGGAAGGTCCGAGTGGACAGGATGACGTCGACATTGACGCCTTTGCCGCGGACGCGATCGACCCTGCTCTCCAGACGGCCACTGGCAAGGCATGAGGGCCGCAGTAATCATTTTCCCTTGCTCTCTCTCTCTCTCGGACTCTTCTCGACGTATACCACGTTTTCTCTTTCTTCTCGTCTTCGTCCTCGTTCGCTTCCCTCTCGCTCTTCCGCTTTCTCCTTCCCGTTCTGAATTCTGTGTTCTCTTCTGTTCCTGCTCTATCCGGTCCTGTATGTAGCAAGTAAAAAAAAAAACTCCGAAAAGAACCTCCCCCTGCCCTCAAGGGACCCCTCAGCCTCCCTTTCACGACGAGTGAAAAGTGCGTGCGTGTGCTGGACATTTTCAAGAAAGCGAAATACCCGCCACGCCCCTCTGGACCCGATCAAACAACCCCCTCGCCAGATCCCTAGCCCCATCAGCAGCCTCGCCCAACCTCTCCGGATCGAGTAATGAGCCCACTCCCCCCGCACCATTCAAACCACCACCACCACCACCAGACCCATGCTGCCCACCCACAGCAAGCTGCACGGGCCCAATGCTCAACTGCAATGCCGGCCCTCCTCCTCCAGCCGAGGAAGGAGTCGAGATCGGCGGAGGCTTGACGATACTGCCCGGAAAGCGGGTAGCGGCGTCTTGGACCATATCTAAGAAACTGGCCGAGTTGTGGATACAGCTCCCGCCTAGGATGAAGCGTGTGCCTCCTCCACCACCTCCGCCAGCACCGCCCGTCGACGGATTCCCTGTGGTGGGGGTATTGTTCGACGAGGGGAAGCCGGAGGACGACATCGTAGGTGTCCCTGGACCGCCCGAGGAGGTCGTCGAAGATGGGCCGCCTGTCCCGTTCAGCCGGGCCACAGTCCGAGCTTCTTCATACGTCGCTCCGCCGATGATGAAGATGATCACGTCTTGTGGTCTATCAAACACAAAGTCAGGAGGAGGGAGGGAGGGACATTCTCAGCTTAAACTCCGCCCCCACAGACACAAAGATGAAACGAAACTCACCTATATAACCCTTGTGACGACCCCCACCAACCCCAGCCCCACTACTACCCCCCACCCAAGGATAACTACTCTCCTTCAACCTGCCCTTCATGAGCATCTCGACCGTCTGCGCCAGGTGGGGATTATGCTGCGTATACACATTCTCAACTCCCTTCAGGCCCTTCAGTGCAGATTTGCCCCGCGAGAAGAAGTTGTCTTGTCCGAAGAGGTCGTCTTGTCGTTGTTCGGCGCCTGCGAGGTTGAGGAAGACGAAGACGAGCTGCGGGAGAGAGATACGTTGAGCATTCCTTGTGGACGGTTCTGAAGAGAGAGGCACCGGAAACTCACTACAGCTCGTGATTCTTCCATGCCTGAATCGAGGAGCATCTTGACGACATTCATGATCTGGTTCTGAGGATTCTTCTGATACCGCAGCGCATACAGGATCGCTAATCTGAGCTTAGCCTCAGGGAGGACTTTATCAGATGCGAGCATCCCCTGGACTGCCTGTTCAAGATGAAGAGAATCACATCAATTACAGCACGTCCGGCACAATTCCATCAAGAAAGGGGGGGAAAAACTCACCTTCAAATCCTGCGTATGTGACTCATTACTAGCCAAACTCTGCTCAAGCTCACTAACCTCAAACAACCCCTCCCTCTCAACTCTCCGACTGAGCTCCCCCAAAAGCGCAACATGCTTCGACACATTCCCACTCAACTTCTTAAACTCCGGATACGCCTCTACAAACTTCTTCATATCCTGAATCGTCTCGATCTGGGACGTCGAGGCTGTCCGGGATTGGTAGTCGATCACGTACCGTTTGATGGAGGCGCCCAAGTCGCCGTAGTTGTCGTACAGGTTCGAGGAGAAGAAGGGGTCTTGGTCGGCGGAGAGGACGATTTCTTTATGTTCGGCACGGACGTTCTCTGCATCCCGAAGACTGACTCGACCATTGTTGATCCCGATGAGTTCATGCACCATAGCTTGATAAGTCCACTGAGACAGGAGCGGGGTGACTGGATCGTTCCTCCTATCGAGAATCAGCAAGAGCGGGGGAACGTCCGTCCGTCGGAATTCGAAGAGGTTCGGTTGGGCGGTATGCATCTGATAGCTGACTTCCTCGCCCAACTTCTTCGCAAGCGAGCTCATTCGTTCATACCGAATCAGAGGTTTCTTCTTCAGACTGAGGAGTAAGGCGGAGAGGCCGGCTGTATGTCGTTCGAGTGCGTCTGGATCCCATTCGGACGGTTTGGAAGCCCAGATTCGATGAGGAGGTGATGGAGAGAGGTTGAGCGAGAAGAGGGTCGGGTTCACGGGTACGTAGTCGGCGAAGAACTCCTGTACCTCCTTGACGACCTCATGTTCGTCCGCCTCCGCCAATCTCTCAATATCCGACTTCTTGAGGATATTGGTAAAGTAGAGATGGTAAGACGAGTACTTAGGCATCCTCAACTCATCCACAAGTGCCGAAATACTCCCACTCGAAGGCCGCAGGAAACAGCAACATTTGAGATGCCGCATTCGATCGCGCGCGGTATTGTCGATTCTGTCGGTGAGGTAGACTTCGTGGGAGAGGAGGGCGGATTGGGTGAAGGAGGTCGAGATGATGGGTGTTGTGTCTGCGTCGAGGATGAGGACTTTGATTCCGGAGACTTCGGAGACGATGCGCTCGATGTAGCCGCCTACTGCCTTGAGGACGGAGATCGACATTCTTGCTTCCTTCCTTGCTGTGGGGTTGTGGTCGAGCTTTCCTGTAGTTGTCGCTTGCTGAGTGGTGGTCCTCCGTGCGTGGTGGGTTCGAGCTTCTTGGGGGTGGAAGCTGTTGCTATGCGGGATGCCACCCACGTGAGTTTGTAAGTTCATTCGGCCGAGAGATTGGACGCGTGTTGGTCTTAAATTAAAACGCGTCGCGTCACGTCGCGTCTGGAGACCAACACGCGGTTGGGGGGATGGGGACCTTTTCTACAGAAGAACACTCAACTCTTCAACCTCCATCGTCAACAGCAAGAATGTCGTCCGCAGCCATCCTCGCGACCGACACTCCCAAGCGCGCACGCGCCCGTCCTCCCCCTCCCACATCATCATCAGCCACAGCCCCACCTTCCTCCCAACGACATGCAGCAACACCGGCCGTCATCCTCCCACAGCCTCAGCAGGAGTCCTCCTTGCTCAGAGCTCGTCCGGGACTCAAGCGCGCGGAGCAGAAGGCGAATCGGGATGAGAATATGACTATTATTATCGAGGATATGCCGTTGGGGCCTCAGGAGTTCCCACATCCGCCTGGTGATCCGAGCTTCAACTTCCTCGAGCCGTACTCTGGCATTCGCTTAAGGTGAGTTCCCCCTCCGGTATGCGGCTCTCAAAGCAAATGCGCCTGTGCTGATGAATGGGAGTCTGTTACATGTGATGTCGTAGGAGTCGCACGTTACCTTTCGACCGCTTCCAGCAGATCATGGAATACTGCAGATACGTCTCCCCCTCAACCTTGTACGCCATGGTACAACAGTATCACGACCCGAACCGTCAATCAGGTCCCAACTTCCGCACCGACGGAAAGTACACCCTCCCCATCGAAGGAGACTGGGTCGTCATCGGCGTCCTGGCAGAGAAGAGTCAGATTCGGATCACGAAGGGCGGGAAGGGTCGTCAAGACTCTGACGACGAGCAAGATCGAGATCCAGCGCGTGAAGGACTCGAACTCGACGAAGAAGGCAATCAAATCCAGAAAAACAAGAAGAACCCTGATGCCCATCTCCGTCCACACACCGAACCTAGAAAGTACATGGCCTGGAAACTCGTAGACTTCGGAAACACGTCCTCAGCACCCGGCGGAGACACTCGAACACGCGGAACAGACTCGGGCGACTGTGTTCTCAGTCTTCAGCTCTTTGCGGCTGATGAAGAGCTCACGCCGGACAAGGAGGATGAGAGTAGGAATCATGTGAGGGAAGAAGTCAGGAATGCCTTTCGGAGCACGCCTTCTACTTTTTATCGGGGTGGGAGTCGCGGGGCTTTTGAGAAGTATTACAAGGAGCGCGAGGGTACCGTCGTGGCTATTGTTAGCCCGCGTATCATGCGCAGAGGAACAGTGAGTGCTGAGCGGGAACTCATTTCAGCTTTTCCGTGCTATAGACCTTGGTTCATTGACTTCCTCCATCTTCCTTTTGGCCAGGTAAACGGTGCCAATTACAACAAGAACCTACTCAGCATCACACCAGTCGATGCCGCTTCCATTCATGTCATTGGTCGTGCATCAGACTACGCACAGTGTCAAGCCCATCGCAAAGACGGCGTCCGATGTCATGCCTGGGTCGACGCAAGAACAGGGACAGGAATCTGTGACTACCATCTAGAGCAAGGCGTCAATGCTGCCCGTCGGGGTCGTCAAGAGTTCGCAGTCGGGTGAGTCTCCCCCATCAAATATCCGATCTTTTGCCTTGAGAAAGTGCTCAATGAAATCTCCTTTAAACGCTCACAGGACATCAGGCGGTGCTTGGAAATCTCAAGGCCGCAACGCGGGCGGCGGGGAAGATGCAGACGACATCTTCACACTCCGGAGCCAGAAGAACAAGCGCGGAGCATGGAAAGGCAAGCAAGGCAACGATTCTTCACACCCCAACAACTGGAGCGACTCCCTCGAAGCAGGAATGGACACCGGCTTCGCGTCCTCCTCCAACCTTTCCACCCGCAAGAAACCATTCGTCGTCGAGGGTACGGGGACCTGGGTCGAACGATCGGCTAGGATCCAACCTGACGGTCGGGGGCCCAAGGTTGGCGATATTAACTTTGATGTCTCGGAAGTCTATGGACGGCAGAAGGAAGAGAGGAAGGAACGGATGCGGGCGCAGGCTGCGGAGAGTCAACTTGGAGATGCACTGAAGGAGAAGGCCCCTATGTCCACCCCCGACCTCCGCCCGATCTCAGGTCTCGTGACGATGATGACGATGACAACGACGAAGACGGTGAAGGTAGAGAAGACGCTGCGGATTGGATCCTGCAGGGCAGCTCGACGGCCGCTCAAGCGTTGAGAGAGGCCAAGCGAGTCTTGACGTACAAGCAAGAACTGGCCGCCGCCGCCGCAGCAGCAGCAGCAGCCGACGGAAAATCCAAAGGCGGACGCAAGAACAAGAGTCGACTCTTCCGTTCGAACGAAGACGCCTTACTAGCCGCTGCCTTGGTCAAGAATAACAAGGAGCGACACCGGGCTGAGGAAGGGAATGGCCCTGCTAAGCGGCCTCGGTGGGCGTATAGTGCCGAGGCGATTCAGAGGATGGGTTTCGATCCGCTTGCGGGGGCTCCTGGGCGGGCGGGTGCTGTGCCTATATGGAAGGAGAACGAGACGGCCGAGCAGGGGAGCAAGAATAAGGTGAGTGCTTTTCATCCTCTTTCAGTGGTATTGCTATGGGCTGGCTGTCTAACGATCCTTCATGCCCAATGATTTCTACCAGCTCCTGGCTCGAGTCTCGGGTCCTACGACCGACTTGCCCCCCCAGCCTGCGGAAGAAACGTCGATGAGCAAGACGCCTGCTGTGCCTCACAACCATAGCTAGGATCGTTTGCAAACAAGGCCCATTTTGATAGTTATTTTGACTTGGTCCCAATATAATATTCCGAGATCGCGATTCTAACGAGGCAAAGGAGAGTGAAAGAGGAGATGATAGATAAAGAGAGAGGAAGAGAGAGGGGATGGGGCCTCCCGTCAGGGCTGATAGATCGTTCAGCAGATGTTTGTCTGGAGCACAACGGGGTCGTGGTCGCTCTCGGCGTTGGCAACCGAAACCCAAGTGTTGACGTGAACCGCCTCGGCCTTGGAGTTGGCAGCCATGGCGGGGGTAGTGAACAGATGATCAAGCTCTTGGCTCATACCAGAGAAAACGTACGAGTACCTCTCCTCCCTGACATCTTCTTGAATCTCTTGGAAGGCGACCGGGCCGGAGCTTGATTGAGAGGTGAGGACGTTAAGAGGCTGGACACCCGTGAACTCGTTCCAGTCGCCGCCCGCGACGACCTTAGCGTCCGACTGCTTGGTGAGGAGGTTGCCGACGAAGTCACGAACGGCAGTAGCCTGGTTGATGCGGGCCTGGACACCACCGTTAATGGGAGCCTGAGCGGGGCCGTACGGGGCAGAAGAGCCGCCCTTGGAAGTGAAATGTGTACCGATGACGAAGAAGACACTGTTGTCCGAGACGAGCTGGAACTGGGCCACGAGGGGCTTTCGGGATGACTTCCATGCCGAGTTGGTAGGGTCGATCAAGCCGGGGTTGAGGGTGAGCTGAGCCTGGCCGGTGGAGGAGGTAGTCACGCCAGTGGCCTGAGTCGCGTTACCAGCGGGAGCGTTGCCGAAGAGACGAACACGGTCGGTGCGCCAGAGGAAGGCAGTGCGGATGTTTCCACCTGTAAAAAAGCGAAAGAACGAGTCGAAGAAGGTTTCCCGATGAGCTGAGCCAATATCGCTAAAGCGGTGACATAGGAGATGTGAACTCACCTGGTTCACCACCGGAGACGCCGTTCTGGGGGGCGATCTCGGTCCAGTTGTAAGTGGCGCCAGAGATGGAGTTGACGACGTTGTTCAAGGTCTGGCTGGCGGAGACAGTACCATCGTTCGTGTTGCCAGAGTTGTCTTGGATCTGAAGCGCAACAATAATTAAGGGGACTTTCAGTGTGAAGAACGGGGGCAGAAGAGGGGAATAGGTTCGCACAGACTGACCTCGTTCATGATGATGACGTCGGGGTTGTTCAAGAAGTTGTCGATGTTGTAGCCAACCTTGGCGATGCGGCTGGTGTCGGTGGGCATCAGGTTCCTGTTCGCGCAAAACAACGATCAGCAAAGGAACGTTCTCAAACGACAATGGCAGCCCCCAGAATTTAACTCACTCAGCGTTGATCTCAGCGACAAGGAGGGACGTGCAAGTGCCGGAAGAGGTCAGGTTCGTAGCAACGGGTCCACCGACAGCCTTGCGGTAAACTCGGAGACCCTTGAGCGGGTACAAGTAAGGAAGTCCACTGAAGCCGGTTCCCATGACACCAGTGGTAGAGTCAAGACGGTCACCGAGAAGAATCGTAGTGGCAGAGTACGATCCGTCGAGCGCGTTACCTTCAACACCGACAACCTCCGGGTTGTCGTCCCAAGATCCGTCATCGTTGATGGAGAAGGTGATACCACCTCGTGCGTTGCCAGAGGTGATCGGGGCGCTGCCGCGCTGGATGATGTAGGTCTCGTTGAACTCGTTGATTCGGTCTGTGGCCTGGGGGTTGGGGAAGGTGACGAGCATCGACTCAAGGGACTCCCAGAAGCCGATACCAGCTGCAAGGAGAAAGGGAGGGGGCCGTCAGTCTCGAACTAAGCTCTTTGAGGGCGTCGAGAAGGGGATGTGGCAGACTTACTGTTGAGGTCCACAGTAGCGTTGTTCTCGGCGTTGGTGGTGTTGGCCGGGAGCGCGAAAGGGTTGTTGACGGCGACGTGCTCTGTAGGAGGACTGCGGTCCGTACCGATGACGATAGCCTTGAGCTCAGAGGTCGCGTTCTTGGTGATGACCGTAACGGTGGCCGCCTTGGTGAGCTCGGTGAGCTTGAGCTGCTTGCCGGAGTTGGAGCTGGAGACGTACTCTGAGACCGTAGCGCTGCCAATGTTGATCAAGTCGTTGATAGCGATGGCGGTGGGCAGGGTTGTGAAGACGAACAAGCCTTCCGAGGTTCGGTCGTCAGTGTCCCACGCGGAAGCAGGGGTTTGGATGTAGTAGCCGCCGTTGCCCTTAGCGGTGACAACTACAGCCCAAATATGAAAACAAAGAAATGAGTTACAATTATGAAAATCACACGCACAAGCATACATGTAAACTCACCTCCACGGACGTTGGCGACAGCCTGACCGCTGTAAGGCGAGAGGAACCCAGCGCCCTGAATGTCGTGAGGGTACAGGATGGCGCGAGGCTGAAGGGGCGCGGCGAGGCCGACCGTAGCGACACCGGCTGCCGACAGGAGCGACAGAAGTTGAGATCTCATGCTGTTGACCTGGAGAAGTGCGAAGGAAGGTGGTAAAGGAGAAAGAGGAGGAAAGGGACGCAAGGGGAGCGAGGGGAGAGGAGGGAAGGAGAGGAAGGGGGGGATGAAGAACAGAGGAATAGTCAACGTAGAAAGCAGTCAGCTCAGGTCTCCGCTTTTAACCCTTCTTCGCGACCAACAACGGGCTCTTTGCTCCTATCCATTATTGCCTGGGGGCTTGGACCATTGGTATAGAGACTCTGAGATTATTTGGGGAAGGAGGGAGAGGTTGTTGTCATCGTGCCATTCAAGATCTCTGAAAGCTGTGCGTGTGAGCGAACCTCGCTTTCGGGATTCTCTTGAGCCTAACGATAACGTGCTACAGCTGTCAGAGTTTGCTTCAAACAAAAACACGATTCAATCTTGCCCCTGGCCTGCTCCCTTGGGTCCTACGGCGGAGTGGTCGGCGTTCAGGTTTCCAGTGCGCTGATGCCTCCTGATGTTGTTGTGGTCGTCGACTTCAGTGACAGCCAGCGAGTACCGAGACAAGATCTCCACCGCGGTGAACGTGCCCATCAATTAGCGAGTCAAATTCAGGTCAGAAGCAGATGAGTGAGGTCGGCAATCAGGAACACATTTCCCTCACTCGCTCGGTTCCTAGCTGTATAGAGGCGCCCGGTGTCCAGGGAGGCGGAACGACGGTGGCGATGGTGAGCGTTGGAAATTCAAAATCGACACATACTCGCTGAGTCGCTGCCAGATGCCACTTGCCAGGCATCTTCCCACTCTGGCCTCCGTACGTTCTTCGCAACTCGCGAATCCCAGCTCGAAGGTCGAAGCAAGGCAAAGTTCTATGCGCTGCACGAGGGCGAGTAAGCCGTCATGCAAATGTCGAAGCTACGTAATCTAACAAAAGGCTGAGCGCTCTTCTCTGATTCTCTGGTCGCCTTTACTCATTCTTGGCGCGAGATTCGAAGCTGGCACTCACTGGTCGCGGTCAAAACACAGTCGGGATGAGGATGAGATCCCAGTATGTATCTCACTGCTGAGCGCTGAGCGCGGTGGAAGACCAATAAGTAAGATTCGCGAGTTTCCGATTCAGTTTGAGATACACGTTGTACATTTGCGACGACTGATGCCTTGAGGGCTATCGAAGCTGTTCAGCTGGTAGCGTAGGACTTGAGGCCCGCGAGGCTGCCGTTCCAGACATCCTGGTCACCAGGGAACGTGCCGCTGTCCGCGTACTGCCAGAAGGAGTAGTAGCCTGCAAGGAAGATGTCAGAATGTAGCATCAGGAGTCAGCAAAGCTTTCAACCAGTGGAAGAGGCAACGAAGAAGGACTGGATACTCACCCAGCCGTTGGGCAAAGTGCCGACAGAAGAAGAGTAGCGAGCGATCCAGAGAGCATTCGTCGAGCTGAAGGCGGCAGAGTTGCCAGTGCACTGTCAGGAGAGATGTGGCAGAACTTAGTTAGCAATTCTGAGCGGTATAATAGATTGGAGAACGTGAGAGCTTTGCGCGTACCTGAGTCCACCAGTCTGTTGTAGTGTAGATGGTAGGGTATCGGCCAGTCTTGGATTTGTATGTGTCCGAGAAGGACTTGATCCAGGACACCATGGCCGACTGGCTGAGGCCGTAGCAAGTTGCGCCGTAGGGGTTGTACTCAATGTCGAGCGCGCCAGGAAGGGTTCGACCGTCGCCAGACCATCCACCGCCGTTGGAGATGAAGAAGTTGGCCTGGGTAGCGCCGCTCGAGACGTCAGGGCGGGCGAAGTGGTAGCCACCACGCAGCAGACCAGCGTTCGTGGCGCCGGTGTAGTGGGAGGAGAAGCTGGAGTCGGTGTAGGTGGTGCCCTCGGTGGCCTTGATGTAGACCCATCGAGCTCCGTTGCTGTATTGAGTGTTGAAGTTGACGGATGACTGGTAGTGGGAGATATCGAAACCGGGCACACCGGCGGGGGCGCGCTTGGCGATGGTCTCCTCGACGGGAGCGCCAGCTACGAGAGCGGCGGTGGCGATGATGGCAGCAAGGAGAGACTTGAACATGTCTGAAGAGATGTTGGAAGTGTAGCAGAGGAAGTAGTGATGGAATTGATGTGTGAGTGAATAGGGAGGGGGAAAAGGGATATGAAGTCAGCTAGATGGCACCCTTTTTATAGACATCCCTGCTTCGAGGAGCCTTGCGTGATACATAGATACTTGAAAGAGCATCCAGCGTTCCGTCAGATAGCCAGCGGATTAGCGAGGTCCGTTGACTCTGTCCAGATAGTATAGAGAATTCGTGAACCTTCCCTTCACGCTTCACCTCGTCGCCGCCTAACCCGCCGGAATCGCCTATGCTACGAAACCTGCCACCACGTTCCGAGGCGACTTGCCAGCGTCTCTGGCTTTGTGGCTGTGGCCGTGGGCAAAAAGGAATGTATACCGAAACCAGAGACGTATACTGCTGGGAAGGAAAGCAAAGGTGAGCAACGGAGGCGATTAGATACTACTGAAGGCAACGCTCGAAATCCCCGAGCCCACGTAGATCTTAGCGCCCTAGTGCCCTGAATTTGATCTGTCAGTGGTCGCGGAATTGGAAGTATGTAGACGACTCTGGCAGCTGGCAGCTGTTGTGTATGTGGTCGGTTGGAACGTAGTGGACGGGACCCGAGTGCGAGGAACACAAACCCAACCCTTTCGCGTCCTCCCTCCATTGACTCATCGCCGTAATGACGATGCCACCTAGGCGAGCTTCGAACTCCAGTAGTCCGCCGCAGGCCGCCTCAAAGCTCCCAAGCCCCAAGCTCCAATCTCCAATCTTACGAACGTGGTTTCCGTCGGAGAGCGGAGAACTCGAGTGATAGTAGTAGTATGTAGTCCCAAACCCTCGTTCCTCGGCTGGGAAAGTGACACGAACGTGAGGAAATGCACGGCCCATGCTGGCCCCAGCAGGACGCCGGCGGTACGCACGGTTTCCATGAGCAAACGAGCATCAAGCACCTCTCGCCTCTCTCGAGGCCAGATAGGCGGCTCACGCGGGGTCAGCTTGACGCTTATTGCTTGCGCCAACTACATGACACAGAGATTTCGAATCTGTCGATCCCACAGCGCCGCTCGAGATCCGCAACCCGTATTCCGAAGAAGCAGTAGGCAAGGTGTGCAGACAAGCGAGATCGACCTTGCGGGCACGGGGCACAGTCCTCTTCTACGAGTAAGAGTCTGATGGAACGAGTATGATGAGCTCATGCGCTCATGGAGCAAATGCCAAAATCTGATCAAGGGGATGTTGAGCTGTGTTGAGATTCAAGAAGAAAGTCAAAAATGAAGAGGGAAAGACAAGAAGAACGTTCGTAGAGAGCGAAGGGGGAAGAGAGAAGGTATGAAAAAGGAAGAAGAAAGAAATATGGGTGGTGGTGGTAGTGGTGGGTGACATGATGAATCTGGTCCTTTTGTGAGAGGGGGCAAGAGGGCGAGAAAGGCGAGGGGGGGCCTTGATATTTCGCCCCCCGGCGTCCACATATTCGATTGAATGGAGAGGAAGGAGAGACGGAAAAGGCGCGAGCGGATGGGGCGAACGTGATAAACCGGGAGCCTGCTGTTCACAGATAGATAGGATTGAAGAGGAAGAAAAATTGTTGGAAGAGGACCCCGCGAGTGAAGACTTTGAGAAGAGAGGGGAAAGAAAAGGAGAGTGCGTATTTTCGACTTTGGGCCTTTGAAAGAATGGAGAGAGAGAGGGTAAGGTTGTTGAAAGATGGATGATGGACAGGAGTTCGAAAGACGATGGGTGAAGAGACCGTTATTGTGTGTGTGTGTCGAGAGTAGCGAGCGTAGTAATAGGGAGTGACTTTCCCAAAGAGGGAAGGGTCGAGTTAAGCTGGGAGGCGGCGGTGCGAATGCTTGCAAAGGAGTTCGCTCATCCAGGCCCGGCAAGGAAATCGAAGAAAGAGGCCCAAAGAAACCGGGGGGGACGGGGGAGGTCGAGGTATAGGGTATCCAAAAGAAAAGCGGGAAAGGGGGGAGGGAAGGAGGGAAGGGCCAATCGTGCAGAAAAGATCTCGAGCACCAACCCGGGCCCTCACGACACAATAAGCGTCACATCCGACCTCGTCTTCCTCCCCGCCTCAAAAGCCATCTGCACATCCTCATCCGTATTCATCGCAACCACATCCCCATCCTCATCCACATACCGAATCCGAACCCCACTCTCCGGGAACGCCTTCCGCCCACTACACAACCGCAACTTCTTCGTCACCTTGTCTTGGAGATCCGTATAGCAGATCGACTGGAGGACCACAATCGTGAACTTCTCCTCGGCGTGGTTGATGACCAGCTTGACAGCCTGTGAGACGGGTGATCCTCCCGGACCTGAAGAATTCGCAAGTGGCGTCGTACTCCGCGTGAGCGAATGTGTGCTGCCCTGATGATTCGAAGGCGGAACACCCCAATTAACCCATTCGTCCCCATCGTCATATTGAAAGTCGAAGCCGAGCTCGCAGATGTAGAATCCGGCCGGGACGTGACCGACTGGATCGAGTCAATCGTAGAGAAACTCGACGAACTCAATCGACGCTCCTCATTCCACCCATTCTGACCCTGACCATTCCCGAAGAACCGTGCTTCCCGCTCTGCGTCCCATGCCCCCCCGGGGGAGGATGAGGATGTGGGTACCCAGTCCCATAAACCGCCGCCAGATGAGCAGGACCCCGAGGAAGCGGCGGTACCTGCCCATGCCCCATCGGCTGATACTGCTGCGGATTACTAGACGATCGATTCCGGTACGCTGCCAACCCTTCCGAGCCAGACCTCGATAGCCCTCCTCCTTCCTCCAACCGCCTCGGCCCAGGCCCACCACCACCCCCAAAGAATCCAGGACCGAAACTCTCAGCGGTAGGCGAGGGAGTAGCTGCATCCATAAACTCCATCCCTTCACCCGTATTGATCCTCTGCTGCGAAACCATCCTCGCCGCCGCTCCATTGGCACCCCCACCACCCATCTGCAACGGCGCAACAACAGGCCTCAACTGCCGACTACTCGACGCTTTCCGCAACGTAGGCGGCATAGGCATAGGCACGCCCTCCGGCATCGGACTCGCCATGCTCGACCCAGAACTCCTCGGCAAAGGCGGTCGACCAGCAGGATTGGGCGAATGACTCCTCCACTGCGCCATCGTCGCTCCATCCTGATCCTCCGTCCGTGCCCGGGACGAGAAGCAGCCTCCTGAGAAACACTCATCTTCCGCTCCCTCTGTTCCGCAGGCTGACTGAAGCGCGAAACTCCGTACGCCCCTTGACCATTCTGTCCCCCTGGACCGCCGGGCATGGGACCTCCTCCTCCTGCTCGTGAAGCAGCAGCAGCAGCCGCATACCCCGGATCCATATCTTCCCGTAATGATCCCCCAGACCGGTACGGGAAAGGCGACTGATCCGTAAGAGGCGTAATAGGGAACGTACTTGACCCATTCGTCAATCTCCGTCCGTTCGCTCCCGCACCCGCCATGTTGCCCAGCATGATCGCCGAGATGTTCTTATCAGAAGACTGATACGTTTTCCGCCGCATGACAGCAGCGTCAATCGCGCGGTTCACCGCCGTTCGCCATTTGTTGAGCTGCTCCTCGTTCTTGCACTTGAGTCCCAGCGTCTCGGTGTCGTGATCGTTCTTCCACCAGATCTGTAACGTGTACTGTCCGCCAGGAGCTCCAAGGACAGATCCAATCTTCGTCTGCGCATACGCCCCCGTCATGTTCGCAGTGAATATACGCCCCTTCACTTGCAAAGGCGTCGTATCCTTCTTCGGAACAATAGGCAGAGGAGTAGAAGCCTTCTTATCCTTCTTCTTCTTGTCCTTCGGATTCTGTGGAAGACCCGGCGGGGCTTTACAGCACAGTAAGATCGTCTCGAACAGGTAGACGTGGTACTCCCGCTCCGTCTCGTTCTTGATGACCACAAAGGGCTCGTGGAGGAGGAGGAGTCCGAATTGGTACACGTTGTGGCCCTTCCAGTCGTCGACGCGTTCTTCGAGGTCCTTCACGATTAGGGCATTTTCTTGCATTCGTTGGGTTTCGTTCACTTTTTCCGCTATGCGCTTGACGACGTGCAATCCGTCGAGGAGTTCTTCTCGGTGGGTGGCGTCCTCGGGCTATTTTTGATAATTTGCTGTAGATCCAAAGCGCACGAATGTCAGGACAAGAGACGAGCGAGCGGGGGTCGGAACGCGTTATACGATACATACCTCCAACAGTAGAGGGTATTTGCAAATCCGTTGCACGGGCTTGATCAGTAGTGACGGCAGCTCGTAGTTTGGCGTCAAGTAAAACTCTTCCGAGCCCGGGCATTCTTTGAGACGCTATATAAGTGGAAGGACAGAATGGTTGTCAGTGACCGACATCGAACACTGAAAAGCTGGATGAGAAACTCACCAGCAAATTCTGAGTCTCCGCAGTAATCGTATCCAGCGCCTTATTATAATTCGCACAAAACGGCTCATATACCGCAAAGTCGCTCTCCATAGCCATGACAGCATGTCCAAAATGCTGATCATCAGCCGGCCTCCGCGCATTCTCCTCAACCGTGATCAAGAACCGTCTCGACACATCCACCAGGGCATTCAGGTTGCCGAACAGGTCGTGGATGGTGTCTGGCGCGAGGATGTTGTACGTATGGAGGGCGCGGGCGTAGGATTGCATTGCTTCGAGATCTTGGACGTATTTGCGTTCCGTGTTGAGGAGTTCGTTCACGCTCCACGCCAGTCCACCCCGGGCGGCGGTACTGCCCTCTCCATCCCCATTACCGCTGGCGGGATCTTGGGTGGGCACGAGCAGACCGCGCGAGGCGAAGACGTCGAGTAGTTTGCTGACGGTGCGTACGACCTGGGAGAAGATGAGAAAGAATGAGGGTGGTCAGGCCCCGTCCGCGATTTGTGCAGTTAGTCAGGAAGGACAAGCGCGGGATTTGTAGGAAGTGAGGCGGAAATGAGACAAGATGGACAATTCAAGGAAGGGAGGGCCCGTGCTCAACCCTGTTGTCCAGCCAGGGCGAGGGTCTGAGCCACTGCACCCTTGTCTCGGTTGGCAGAATCGAGTCCAGTAACCCACCGTCCGACCATCCTACCTCATCTTCCTACCAAGTTCCCTTCCGCATCGATCGAAAAGAGAAGTGAGGATTGTGCGGAGACTCACCTTGACGAATCCATTGGTATCGTCGAGATAGAGGTCGCTCACGCTGAAGATCTCATCGTGACCCCAATCGAGATCCCTCTTGATGGCCATGATGAAGTGAGCTGCAAGTTTCTTGCATTCGCGTGGATTGTAACGCAGATGGGCGAGGTCGTTGTTGACTGTGAGCAGACGTTGTCCGCCTGGACCGAGGAGGGGTTCCGCTGTTGTTGCTGTTGGTGGTGCTGCTGGTGGAGACACGTCGATGGGCTGGACGTAGAGGGCATTGAAGAGGGCACAGAGGGGCGTTCCCAATCGGAAAGTGGCCCATAGTTTTGAGACAGGCTCAGAGGCATCGAGGGAGACATGGTTCCCTCCTGATGAGGCAGAGGGTGTCCCACCGGGCATACCTCCTACGCCGAGACCTGTGGGTGTGCTAGTGCCTGGTGTGGTGGGAGTGGAAGGAGAGGGAAGATCTGCGGCGGCTGCCCCTGGCTCAGGCAGAGTGGCCGCGATGGCTGTGGACATGAGGGGTCCATCTGGGTCGAGATAGGCGTTTCCGAAGCCGTCCACACACCAGAGACGGTCGCGAAGACTGAGACAGGCCTGGTATAGACTGGAACCTGCGTTGGCGGGACGGTTGCCGATGGTGGAAGCAGCCTGTGGGGCTCCGTATGCCAAGGTGGCCCCGCTGGACCGAGACCGGAGAGGGGTGTGGATGAACCTGTTCCTGCTCCGCCGGGCGCAGTGATACCTGAAGCGGGCGTGCCTGTGCCTGTGCTAGATGGACCGCCGTTGAAAAGGAAGCCTGATCCGGAGAGAGCGCTACCTGGACCGAATCCTGGAGTGGCGGGGATGCTGTGAATGGATGCTGCTGAGGAAGCGAGGGAAGGGGTGCCACCGTTTGTGGCTGCTGCAGTTGATGATGAGGACGCGGTTGCTGCTGGGCCGAAGTAGGAGGTGTGTCCGTTGTGGTGTGAGGCGTAGGGAGCGGGCGATGGGGGTGCGTTTACGAGTTGTGCTGGGTCGAATGCTGCGAGTGCTGGACTTGGCAGACTCTGCTTGCGGGTAGGTCTGAGCATGGTTGGAGGAGGAGGAAGAGGAGGAAGAGAGAGAGGTAGACTCCCTTTTGAATCTTCCTTTGTGGGTAGGTGTAGATGGGATGAGGGAGAGATCCGCGGCGAGAGGTTGGTGGGGATAAGGACCAGCTGTAGATCGAACTGTGGGTGAGTTCTCTGCTGGAGCCAAGCTGGGAGGAGAAGGAGAGGAGAGTCTGGCTGGAGGAAGAGTGAGTGAGTGAGTGAGTGACAGTCAGTGTGAGTGACAGAGAGACAGAGAGAAGGTGGAGGAGGTCAGTCCCAAAAGAGAAATGAGCCAAAACAAGATCACTTTGTAATCAGTCGCGTCCTTCTTCTAATCACTCACCTCGAAACTCAGACTGAGACGCTTCTCTATTTGTAATGTCAGCCATTAGAACACATGCATGCATTTGCCTCTCTTTCTTTTCTTGTTGTTGCGGCCCCGCCAGCACAAACCACGTGGGTGTTCAAATTGGGGGGCACATCGTCTCAGCTTGGTCACAGTCTCACTCGAGGTCTCAATTTGTATACGCGGTCACGGCTCCACTCTTACACGACGCGTGGCTCAACTACAAAGTCACGTGACGCGAATGCCGACAGAAAAAAGTTCTCGTCTGACCAAGTTCGCAAACCCAACTTTTTTGGGAAGCTTCTCACCATCAACCAAGGCAGCGATCCAAACAGCAGCAGCAGTAAGGCATGTATCGCAGCACAACAGCAACACTCTCATCAGTGGCAGCAGTAGGAGGAGGAGGAGTGCGGGCAGCAGGAGTGGGAGTGGCAGCAGCAACAACAACAGCAAGAAGAGCAGCCATCATCTCAGCAGCAAGACATCATCACTCACTCACAGCAGCAACAGCAACAGCAACAGCATCAAGATCGACATCAAGAACATCCCTGCTTGAATCACACACTCTCATCAGACATCGATCCACACTCGCATCCTCATCTGCCCACCCCATCCCACCCACAACACCCATCTCCCCCTCGCGTTCCTACGGCAACTCAGCTCCCTCCGTATCATCAGCATCGGTCGCCTCTCCCACTGCACCACCCCCACCTACCTCCAAATTACCATCCTCCCTCTCTCCCTTCAAACGTCAACCCATCACAAGATTACCCTCGCCCCTCCCAGCAGACGTAGTCGACCGTCTCGAAATCTTCCGCTCTTCAGCCAGTTTCGAGAGCTTTGCCACAAATTACGAGCAGCGCATCTTACAGCAACAAGCAGTCCTCGATGCCGCTGACTCTCCCTCCTCTGCATCAGATTCTCAGGATCCCTCCCGGTCGAACACCCAGAATCAGGTCCAGGACGCAGCCTCGACCCGCGTCTCATCTACATCTGCAGCAGCGACCAGAGCAAACGAGGAATTCAAGCTTCTCGCGTCCCTCACCGGTGTCACAGCGCGTTCAGCCCGCTCTAACATCGCAACAACATCCCAGCAATCTGCCTCAACATCAAGGTCAACCAACACAACCTCAGATGCATCAGAAGCATCCGATCCCTTCTTCTACACCCAGAGTGAAGCCCTCTTCCCTACCAGCCGCAGCATCGAAAACCTCTCCGTCCTCAAGGCATGTCTCGCCACAGGCATGATCGCACGCGCAGAGAAACTCTTCGACGGCCTCCGACACGAGTACTACCTCCGCTCCCTAGCCTCTCTCCCGCAAACACGTCGTCGACAACAGTCCGACCGCGACCGAAATGTAAACAGGCCAAACACACGACCACTCAGTATTCCACCGCTCCTCTACGATCTCATCCTCGATTGCTATCTGCACAAGGCTGCCTCGCTCGCACAGAATGCGACTGCCGATCCCTTTTCCAGCTTTGGAGGTTCGCTCTCTGGTAAATTGGTCACCTCGCCCGCGGCTGCTGCCAAAGCGGCGGCTACGACGGCCACTATACGGACTTATGTCCAACGAGCATGGGCCTTGTTCGGCATGATGAACTCCCAACGGCCTTCCTTTGGCCATACAGACCCTCTCAGCGAGAACAGCGACGCGTCGATACTCTCGGTCGATCCCACACCCAGCGCAGCAACGATTGGTATCATGATGCGCGGCATTGTCCGATTGAAGCAGATGGGCGCCTATCCACGTGTGATCCTCATGGACGACTCCTCCCTCGAACAACTCACAGCCATGTCCCGCCCCTCCCTATCTCGCAGCCGTCTCGGACGTCGTCGCATCCCGCCGGAGAAGCTCAGAGGAGCAGGTGAAAATGTCGAGAATGAGAGTCTCTTCGCGAATACGTACTCCCGTATTCCAGTCGGTATCATCCAGCACGATTGTCCCTCGTTGGATGTGCTCCTGACCTCGGCTCAGTCGCATTCGATCCCGTTGGAGGAAGTGTTCAGCACGGGTGTGTTGTCGTTGAAACTGCCTCATTCTGTTCAGGAGGCTGCGTCAGGTCCTTCTGCGGGTGAAGAAGGTGTGGCGGCGTCTGAATCTACGGGCGCGTCGTCAGTACTGCGTCAGCCGACTGTGGTGGATGTTCTTCAAGAGGCGAGCGCGGCGGCTGATCGGATGGGTAACGTTTCCCTCGCGGCCCAGCTGCGCGCGCAGCTGGAAGAGCAAAATACGCGTTCGTCGGAGGACGGTGAGGAAGCGGGGCTGTCGAGTTTGGAAGGTCAGGTATCTACGCAAACGCCGGAAGAGTTGCAAGCAACCATGCCTGAAGTTGAACCAGTTCTTACGGTATGTATGCTTTTGATTTCTCTGACGAAACGCGATATTTGTGCTAATCTTCTCTTCTTCAACTTCACAGGAAGCGTCAAACAACCCTGGCGCCGCCGCGAGCGAAAGCGGTCTTGTAGAGCCCTTCAACCTGACGAACCTCAAAGAGAACCTCTCCATCGTAGCCCAATCGCGCAAGATGTACTCCGACCCCTACGACCGCCAAGAATGGCTCGAACTCTCTTCCATCGACGCAGCCCGCAAACGCCTCGCGCACGCCGCGGCCCATCTGGAAAGTCTGGGCCTGCAACAGGCCGGTGTATTGCAGTCCAAACCTCTCCAGGTACTGATGTGGAACTGGTTCCAGGTGATGCAGCCCCGATTGGACGAGGAGATTGCGCGGATGGAGGGGTCGTCGTTGACGAAGGGTACACCGGAGGAGCAAAACATCTTACCCTTTATCAAGTTCTTGCCGACCAACAAGCTCGCTCTGATCCCGATCTTGGAGGTCATGCGAGTGTGTGGATCGGTCGGGTTGCACGATGGTGTCCGGACGGCGCGTCTACTGATCCAGATTGGCCGGGCGGTCGAGGCTGAGTGTGTGGCGTGGGTGATCAGTCAGAATCCGCATCTGTACTCGAAGATGAAGGCGAGTCAGATACGGATGCGACAGCAGGGTCTTCTGAATCCTCTTACGCGGCAGGAGATTGCGAATAATCGGGATGCTACGACGGGCGAGACGGCTATGGAGCAGGGTTTGCCCAGTTGGACACAGGGCATCCGATCGCGCGTCGGTGGGTTCCTGATGCAGATCTTCCTCGAGACGGCCAAAGTCCATCGGTCGAAGGTGGATGATGAGGGTGTATTGTGGGAGGAGGATCAGCCGGCACTGTACTCTACGTACCAGTACATTGGGGGCAAGAAGTTGGGTGTGATCAGGTTGAATGACGCGATTGGGCAGCGGATGGACAGTGATCGGGTGCACGATACGGTGTCGCCGAGACATTTGCCTATGTTGGTGCCACCGCGGTTGTGGGAGACTACCAATCGGGGTGGATACCTCACGGCGCGGACGAGCATGATGCGGTATAAGGACAGTGCTGAGCAAGGTTCTTACCTTCGTGCGGCGTCGGCGAATAATGGGTTGGAGCCTATCATGGCTGGCCTGGACGTGCTAGGTCAGACGGCATGGGCGATCAATGCGGACGTCTTCCGGGTCATGACCGAGTTGTGGAACAGGGGTGAACGCGTTGGTAAACTTCCCGAGAAGCTCGTTGAGGATTCCCAACCGGAACGACCGGCGAATTACGATACGGATCTGTCGCAGCGGTCGATTTATCTGCAGCGGATGCGGGCGTGGGCGCTCGCGAATGCTGCGTTGCATTCTCAGCGATGTGATGTGAATTACAAGTTGGAGATCGCGCGGGCTTACTTGGGCGAACGGTTCTACCTACCTCACAATGTCGATTTCCGCGGACGGGCGTACCCGATCCCTCCTCACTTGCACCATCTCGGCTCGGACTTGAGTCGTGGCCTGCTCACATTTGCCGACGCCAAACCGCTCCAAGCGACGGGTCTGCGCTGGCTCCGGGTCCACCTTGCGAACCTGTACGGCTTCGACAAGGCCAGTTTTGGCGATCGGGTCCAGTTCTCTCTTGATAATGAGGAGAATATCCGGCAGTCTGCTGAGGATCCTATCAATTTCCGCTGGTGGGCTAAGGCGGAGGATCCGTTCCAGTGTCTGGCGGCCTGTTATGAGCTTTCGCGCGCGATGAAGCATCCGGAGGGACCGGAGGCGTACCCGTGTCGTCTGCCGGTCCACCAGGACGGGACGTGTAATGGTCTGCAACATTATGCGGCGTTGGGTGGTGACATGGAGGGTGCAAAGCAGGTGAACCTCTCCCGGGGTGATTCGCCGGCGGACGTGTATACGGGCGTTGCTGAGCTCGTCATCAAGCGTGTGGAGGAGGATGCGAAGGAGGGTAATGAGTTTGCGCAACTTTTGGTGGGCAAGGTTACTAGGAAGGTGGTGAAGCAGACGGTGATGACTACTGTGTATGGTGTGACGCTGATAGGTGCGAAGGATCAGGTCATGCGGAGGTTGCAGGAGCGGAGGGATGTTCCTGCTGAGAAGGTTTGGATGACGGCTGCCTATCTGGCTCGACTGATCATTAGTTCCATTGGTGATCTGTTCAGCGGGGCTCAGGGTATTCAGACCTGGTTGCACGAGACGGCCTCGATGATTGCGAAGAGTATTCCGAAGGACCGGATCGAGCATGCGATTCGGTACGAGCGGTTCGGCACGGGCAGGTCGTCGACGGTCAAGAATCGGCTGGTACTCGAGCAGATGACTTCGGTCATTTGGCAGACTCCCTTGGGACTTCCTGTCGTCCAGCCTTATCGGAGACACAAGAAGAAGCAGATGGCCACGGCTGTTCAGACTGTGTTCATCCATGACCCATTGGCATGCACGCAGGTCTCACCTATGAAGCAGGCCAGTGCGTTCCCGCCGAACTTTGTTCATTCGCTCGATGCGACGCACATGATGCTCACCGCGCTCGAGTGTCATTCGGCCGGATTGGTGTTTGCGTCGGTGCACGATTCGTACTGGACCCACGCGTGCGATATCGATACGATGTCGGACATCATCCGGGATACCTTTGTCCGGCTTCACTCGCAGGACATCCTCGGTCGGTTGAGGGAGGAGTTCTTGGAGCGGTATAAGGATCATTATTTGCCTGTTGTGCGACTCAAGGCGGCCGATCGGGCTAAGTTGCAGAAGACGGAGGCTGGGGAGAGCTTTGTTGTGCAGGGTGAGGGTGAGGGTGAAGGGGAGGGGGAGGAAGCGGCTGCTGTTGAGGCTGAGATGGTGTTGTCTCAGCCTTCCCGGACTGCTGCGGCCGCGGCGAAGACGGACGTTGATGGGGAAATGATGGACGATCTCTCCGCTGAGGATATGGAAGGTGCATCAGAAGAGGCAGATGAGGACGTTGTGGCTGCTGAGGAGCTGGAGGAGGATGACGCTGAAGATGTGTCTGGGAAGGGGAAGAAGAAGACGACGACAGCGAAGAAGACGAAGACGGCTGTGGGTGCGTCTGCTGGGAAGGGGAAGAAGGATGGGAAGGGAGATGATAAGCCTTTGCAGATGAAGACGAGGTTTGTGGAGCTTTCGAAGCTGATCAAGCCGTTGCCTGCCAAAGGCACCTTTGACGTTTCCGAGACGAAGGTGAGCTGGTATAAACTTTTCGGATGGCTGCCTTCAAGATGTGATATGTACTGACACTTCGCTCTTTATTCTCCTTTAGTCGTCGCTTTACTTCTTCTCTTGAAGGTTGTCCGGAATCCAGCGCCCATCTCTCGACATCTCATTCCTCTCGGCGACTCAGGAACATGCTGGTCCGCGCTCAGACAAGTACATCTAGACCTACGCTTACGCCCGCGCCCACACTCAAAACGGGGGGGGAGGGAACCCGAGCCACGTTTCCCGGCCATCTTCGCTACATTTCCTCTGGCACTCACTCTTAACCCTCCCCCACCCCCCAATCTCTAATCGGCATCTTTTCTGTAGACACTCTTTCTCTTTCCTCTTCAAGTCTCATTCTTTCCACGTTCCCGGCCCCCCTTCCTTCCCTTTTGACTCAGTCTATCCAACAACCGCTTCTTCTCTACTCTCTCCTCATGTTCGATCATACGTTGCAATGCAATTCACACATCAGAAAACGACCTGCACACTGCGTCTCTCTGCCAGCTGCTTCCCCAGGGAGGTCAAGGTATGGATCACTTCCGGCGATGAAACCATGCTGATCGTCTCTTCATCAAGGAAGACCGACCGACCGACCGTTCCGTCCCGAGAGTCGACTTCCACGAGGGCAAAGGCCAGCAGCATGAGCGATGGAGCAAAAGTCAAAACCCGTTCCTTGGCAGAGGGTTGACTTAGCGCAAGAGAGAGCTTGCCAAGACGCGCTTAAAATCTGGAGGTGAGATAGATTGAGCTGTGGGGCTTTCGATGGTTTATTCCGGTTCCTCTCTCTCATCGTCATTCCGCAGCCTTGTGCCTGAGCGCCTGAGCTCCCTCCCCCACTCCCACCACCCACCTCAGGCCAGTCCCTTCAAGGTTCGAGATAAGAGGGGAGTCTTGACTGCATACTTTCCACGCTTGGCTGTCGAGGTTGCTGACTTGCTGTGCTCTTGGCTCAGCGGTCGACGATTGATGTCAGTAACGCGGGATGATAAGAAGGGGGTGGTGAAAGGGCGAATGAGGTGAGAGCGGCGCGCTTCAAGTCGTTGGATGGACGACGCAGTCTCAACGTACGCTCTTTTCTCGCCGGGGGCTGGAGTTGCAGCAGTACTCTACTACTGGAGATGAGAAGAGACTAGCCCGGGGCGTGGAGAGTAGTAGACAGGCCATCGTCGGGTCGTTGCCCTGACAGCAAGAGGCAGACCCGCCCAGAGCTCGTTGTGAGGGAAGTTGCTGCTTCGGAATAATCTGCGATGCTGTGCTGTGCGCAGTCGTCCCGCACCAGCGATCAGCGATCAGCACATCAGCGCATCAGCGCATCAGCCCCGGACCAGGAAAATGTCATATGTACTCGACGAGACTTGCTTTGCTCGGGCGGAAAGCGGATGGTTATGATGGGCATCATCTTGAGAGCGGGGGACGAGGTCGCGTGGGGGGGTGAGGGAGGGAGCGGGGAGATGCAAAGACTTTTTATTTAATTTTTTCTCCTGTACCACCCTCAAAATTTATGCAGCCTTGCCCTGGCTCCGACTCTCCCCTTGCCTAGATTTTTGAGCTGACTGAATGCAGAAGGATGGAAGGGGGGGGGAGCGTTCGTCGGTTCTTCCTTGTTCCTGACTACCACCACCTTCCTCAATCTCAACCTCGACCTCGACCTTTCGCTCTGCCATCGTGTCTAGGAGCATTCACATCTAAACATCCATCCCCGACATCATTGCTGAAGCACGTCACTCTCAGTCAAGGGAATTTCGAATGCACGCAGACCTCGCTAACCCGTCTAGTCCGTGAGTTCTTCCTGATTGACAACGTGGTTCTCTCCTTCCGGGCTGATCTGATTTCCTCTGCCATCCACAGTTCCGACCTGTACTCTCACAATCAACCCGACTCGCCCCGATCCTTCGACAGCTGCCCTCTGGGACCACTCCCTGCCGCGTCCACCGAATCCGATAGAGACGAGGACTCAAGCTCTTCCAGTAGCGAGGGAACGAGCGATGCTCCTTCTGCCGTCCAATCTACAGTATCCTCGGTCTCGAATTCTGGCGGGTCTCCAGTCCTGACCCATTTCCACAGCGCCGAGAACGTAACTCTCGCTCCGCAGAAATCGGGTCAGCACTTGGACATGGAGGCAGATCAGCGGAGGGACTTCTCTCAACATGACGCCTTGATCTCAACACCGGTAGGACCGTCTTCGACAGGAGGATGGGAATTGCAACAAGACCAAATCCTCTCTCGACCCGGGCTCAGGCGATCTTCCAGCGATCTGTCTTCCGCTGCAGCTTCGACCTCGGAACTCACAACGGCATCCGAAACAACCCGGCCAACATCCTCCCAATCTCACTCAGCTTTCTCTGCACTCGGACCAAGAATCTCCTTCGTGGGCCCCGTCCGACCTGGTGACCGGCCTGCCCCAAAACCGTTTCCACCGCCCTTGCGAGCCTCCATTCGGAATCGATCACGCAGCTCGACTGCGATAGCAGGATCCGTCCGCCGTATCAGTCAGTCCGCGTCCAACCCATCCATGGGCCTTTCCGGTTCTACGTCCGACTCGGGATCAACACCCACGATATCGGCCAGTGAGAGCAGGCCGACAACAATGTCTGTTTCCCACGCCACCACTAATTCTGAGGCCGCCGAACGACGTCTCGCGCAACAGGATAAGATGGACGGTGTCGTACATCCACATCCAGAGAGCAAACTTCCTCGTGTAGGACGGGGTGGCCGTGGAGGGGCGGGAGCCGCTGATCGGCCGACACCAAAGCGTACGAAGAGACCGCAAACAGCACCGGCTGAGGGATCGTCCTTCAGTTTACAGTCCTTCCGTAGTTTCGTATCCGGTGCAAAACAATCACTGCGTCGTCGATCTAGTCAGGTGGAGGAGCCCGACGAAACGCTGAAGCGCTCAATCGGAATAGCCGAGTCGCCCCAAGCCGACCCTGTAGACCTTCCCGCTCCTCAGTATCTCACTGCGACTAGACCCCGCGCCATCGCTCAGTCTCCAGCTTCCGAATTGGAGGAGTATCTTAGAGATGAGCACGACGATTTCGACGATGGACAAAACGATTACTACGACATGGCAGGTCCGTCAAGGGAATCTTCTTCTCCCGCTTTCCGGGCGTATCCTCTGCCGACACGATCAGAATCAGGAAGCCGCGGCATGGGAAACGGGCGACATCTTTCTAATGATAGAAGGGAGGAAGAGGAGTTTGAGGATCTGGTGGAAAGAAATGCTGGGGCAGCTTCGGATGGTCAGGACGAGGAGATGCCGATAACATCGCGGCCACACGCTTTCGGAAAGTCAGGGAGTACATCTCAAACGCAAAATGAAGCATCGACACAAGCGGAGGCGGCCAGTCCATTACCACTCGATCAGAACGACGAGGCGAGAGCCTCTCAAGCACGTAGTCTCACCTGGGGTGGTGAGTCCGGGTCACTCGCCAGCAGAAGAGGGTCGAACTTGGATCCCCCATTGTCAGGAGGGATCTTCGACCGTCGGCCATCACGTCAAGAAATTCCATCCGGTTCCAGCAGCCTTCGATCCTATTCTGTTCCCGTGGGCTCCTCGCGGAGGGCTAGCACGGCGATTAGCGAAGCGGAGGGTATGGTATGTCCTACACCGCCACTCTCGTTCCCACCACCGCCGAGACCGTTCTATAAGGGTACTTTGTTGCTCGTGAGGGATAATGTGGTGCTGGATGATGATGAGAAGGAAAAGGAGGCGGTCGTCAACGAGGATGATGAGGCTAGTGGTGACGAGGGAGTCAAGGAAGTGTCAACAGCGGAAGAGGTTTCAACAACGCGAGGGCCAGCTGATGCTGGTGCTGTGAATTCAAAGGATGATCGAGGAGAAGACGATACCGCCAAAGGGAACGAGATCGACGCCCACAGGGGGATTTCGGACGCTTCCACAGGACCTGATCAGTCTGAAGGAAGAAATGGCGCTCAGCTGGGCTCTTCCAACGATGAGGAACCTTCATTGACTTCAGAAGCACAGCCCGCTTCCGAATCTACTTCACAGCAACACAAGGCTCTCCCAGTCACACCGAAGCGTGGAAAGCGAAGACCACAGACTGCCCCCGGAGGCTTGAAGAGCATCTCTTCGGACCCACCGCAAGTCGTGATCACATCACCAGACGCACCTCCGTCTCAACTCGATTTATCTTCTCCCAGCTTCTCATCGCAACGGCGCAATCCGGGACCAAACCAATCCAAAGCCGGAGGAACGACAGACTCATACTCGCCGCTGGAACGTGTGGATGAACATTCGGACGAGACCCAGCCGTCACAGACGGTACTGTGGTCCGGCGAAGCTCACCCTCACTTTGAAGTTCGATCCGGAGGACAACTGCGCGAGAAGGTGCGATTAAAGACCATTACGGGATTTGTGAGGCGACTTTTCTCGGCGCGGTCGTCTTACGATGCTGGTGTTGGTACTGTTGATGCGGTCTTGGGAAAGGGTGGAGTGGCACAGTTGGAAGCTGCTGATGAGGATGAGAGTGAGAAGGGTTGGAAGAGGGGGATGCGGACGAGTAGGAAGTCGAGAGTCGGGTCGGGCTCGGCTCCGGGAAAGCCACAATCTCCTTCCGCTTCTAAACCGACGAAGCAAGGCTCAAAGGACGTCGGTGTTGAGAGGCCGACTATCATCCGAATCGTCAGTAGGGACGATCCTTTGGCCCGACAGCGGACAAATTCACTGCGTAACCGAGTCGGTAGTCCCGGGATCTACTCAAAACCAAATACGACTCGGAGTCCCAGTCGGATGAGCACTCAGACAGCCTCGAACCCCTTGTCACCGATGTCGCTACCCTCCTCCGACGAAGTTCCTCGATACTTCCCGAACGAAGGCAGTAGTAGTCCCTTACCACTTTCCCTTCAACGGACTCGAACGAGCGATGCCGCAGTTTCCAGTCCTCAGAGCGAGTTTGGGGCTCGATGCGATACACCTACGAGCATCTTGTCTACTTCAACTTCTGTGGTTAGACAGGGTACGGGCGAGCGCAGGGATAGTCTCGCGAGGAGGGAGACGCCTTGGGAGGACGTTGATTCTTTCCGTCGGATGCAGAAGAAGCTCCATGCACAACAACAACAAAGACCTAAGAATGTTCGGTTGGGTTCTTCGGTTCGACGGCCTGCAACGATGGAGCGTAGTCAGGATGTCCCGTCCTTCGGTTCGCAACAGAGTGGGCGTGATGGAATGACTCAGGGTGTTGAAACGTCGACTACAGGCTCTGCGTTGGGAGTGGGAGTTGGAGGGAGAAGAAGCGGGTCGGACGTCGGCCGCGGACGATGGAAGGTCGTGTGGAGGGTCTTGCGCAGACGCAGAAGTCGGCCTGGAGTGGGTCGATGGAGGAGAGGTGGGAGGACAAGGTGGCGGAGAGACGGGGGCAGAGTTCTTCCTTTGAGAGGTCATGCGGAAGGAAGGCTTCCGTCCCCGGCCCCCCTTTTCCTTCCGACGGAGGAGCTGATGGGAACGTTGGATCATGGGACCTTCAACACAGGTTCACTTTAAGCACACTCATTTTCTTTTTTGCAAACGGGATCAAGGACAAACTCAAGGGAGCGACTCAGACGGGACTGGTCTTTGTCTGTAACCACGCTGTAAACACGAATGCATAAGCCGCTGATGCTTTTTGCTCACCTGTATCTCTCTACTAATAATTCAAGCCAACTCATCGCACACATGTTTCCTTCTGGGCCGGGAAAATCGGAGGGGAAAAAGTGGTGACTCTGTTTGTTGCGCTGTATTCGGGGGGCAGAATGATGATTGTACGGTACACTCTAGAGAGTGAGGCTGTGGATCTGTTTCCATTCCTCTGGCTTGCCGTTGTTGTCCCATAGTTCGACATGGACAAGGGACAGCTCATCGATCTTGTCGCCATCCTTACCAGTCCCAATGGCCACACCGGAGTCCTTTCGTTCAAAAGGCCTTCGTCCGTAAGATCTTGGATAGTCTTTCGGACCTCCTCGGGGTCAGGTCGCCGTACAGGAGGCTTAGGTGGGGAAAAAAGGCCGGTTGGGAGTGGTCGAGGTTGAATGCTTTTCGGAGACGGAGATTGAGCGCCATTAGTTCCTCGTCCTTGTGGAGCGACGCAAGGATGCACTGGCCGAAAAGTGAAGGAAGAGGGGGTAAGTCATGCCGGACTGAGCCTGAGAAGAGAAGGACATTCAAACCCACCTGAAAGAACATGTTCCTCGTCGTGACATCTTCCAGCTTCACATCCAACGGGCCAGAACTTCGATCCTTGCTCCACTCCGATACCTCGTGCTTCGTGACCTCCCAGATCTTATCAAGACCTTCCTTGGTGTCCGCATTCTCGAAGCCGGACAAGAGGGTAACGTGGGGTTCGAAAGTTGGGCTGGTCGGGTGAGATTGACGCAGACGAGCCTGGACTGCTTTTATAGTTGGTTTTTGGGAGGAGGCGGGGACGAGCCAGAGTGCGATTCCTGAGGAGGATGAAGAGTTGGGATCAGTCGGGAGAAATATATTCCATTTGGATTTGGGGGAGGGAGTCAGAACAGCGTGCGTGCTTTTGCCAACTGGGTATGGAACATATTATTTACTCACCCATGATTCGAATCGGATAGAAGGAGGGCGACTTCGGAAGGGTGGATTCGAAGGAAGGAAGGGAGGATATCTCACCTCGCCGAGTCCGCTTTTAAAGGAAGAGGGTCCGAGCGTAGTCTGGTTACACCAGACCGTCGCACGCCCTTGATGAGGGGACCGAGCGCACCGACGTGTCATTTCGGCACCAGTCACGTGACCCATGTGTCATCACTTCGCTTCGTGGAGTTGCCGGTCGCCGAATTCTTCCTTCCTTCCTTCCTTCCTGCCCTCGAACTTCTCGTAGACCCTACCTTACTCCTTGATCTAGAGTCTATACATAATTCAGTGAGTAGCGACCGTGCTGAGTTCAGAGGTTTTCTGCACTCGTTCAGTAATCTCACCCCCGTTACTGAGCTCACTTGCAGACACATAATGGCTCCTATTGGAACTATCTACGGCGCCAAGTGGCAGTCCAAGACGGTCCGGAGTCTCGCGGTGGCACACTACATCGGCGCCGACCTCAAGCTCGAAGTGATCGAGGTCTTCACCGGTGGCAGCCACACGCCCGAGTACACCGCCAAGTTCCCCTTCGGCAAAATGTGAGTCTTTCCTGCTGGACTTCGTTTCTAGTAGGTCGCATGCTTACTCATCTTCCCCTGTCAATCTGCTGCTGTTGTGTAGGCCCGGCTTCGAGGCTGCAGACGGACTTTGTCTGTCAGAGGGGGGTGCCATCGCCCGCTACAGTGAGTTTACACATTCTTCGCGGCTTTAGGGCTCTTTGCGGAAGCGCGCGCGTGCAGCATCGAAATTCGATGCAGGGCCAGTCTGCATTTCGTAGGCACATCAGACAGGCCTCACACCTCCTCAAGGATTCAAAATGATGAGATTGAATATTTTTCAGTTATCCCTGTCTTAACACCCATGTCGACGCATACACTTCGGCAAAATGCGCTGAATCGTTTCCTTGAGGGGGAGGGTTTCTGCGCGCGCGCGCCCGCATTGCTCATAGATTATTCAGACTTCGTGACTGACCATCGACCTTCTTTGCTACCACATTCAAGTTGCCTCTACGTCGGAAAACTACAAGGACCAGTTGCTCGGCGCTGACGCGAAGACCGCTGCCCGAATTGACCAATGGTGCCTCTGGAGCGATGACGAGTTCTTCGACTGTGGTGCACAAGTCATCCGCTCGTACCGCGGGATCGTACCGTACAATCAACCGGTGAGTACCTAGAGAACGTCCCAATCTTGCACCTTCACGACCTCGGTGTTGACAACCCGTGTTCTTCGAGAACGTTACAGACGGAGCAAAAGAATCTCAAAAACTTGCACCGTGCTTTGACTCACCTTGAAAAGACGCTCCAAACCACTACCTTCCTCGTGGGCCATCGGATTACCCTGGCCGACATTACGGTTGCGTCCAACGTTCATTTGCTCTACAGCTTGTTGTTTGGCCCGGAGGTTCGTGCCAAGTACCCCAACGTTCAACGATACGTCGACACAGTGGTCAATCAACCTGAATTCGGCGACAGCATGAACAAGAATATGCCTCTCATCGCCGAGACCCTCACGTACACTCCACCCAAGAAGGAGGAGAAGCCTAAGGCTGCTGCCGCTCCTGCTGCCCCTGCGGCCAAGAAGGAGAAGAAGCCTAAGGCTGTTGAGGACGATGAGGAGGAGCCTCTTGTTCCTGAGGAGCCCAAGCAGAAGAACCCTCTCGACGACTTGCCCAAGTCGCCTTTCATCCTTGACGAGTGGAAGCGCCAGTACTCGAACAAGGACACCCGCTCAGAGGCCCTTCCTTGGTTCTGGGAGAACTTTGATGCCCAAGGCTGGTCCTTGTGGAAGATCGACTTCAAGTACAACGAGGAGCTCACACAGGTCTTCATGTCCGCCAACCAGATCGGTGGCTTCTTCAACCGTCTCGAGGCGTCCCGGAAGTACGTGTTCGGCACCGCCGGTGTCTTCGGCGAGGCCAACAACTCGGTCATCTCTGGTGTCGCTCTCTGCCGTGGTGACGACTGGAAGCCGGTTCTCGGTGTCGCACCGGACATCGACTCCTACAACGTAACCCGCCTTGACCACACCAAGGACTCTGACAAGAAGCTGTGGGACGACTACTGTGCATGGGAGGTCAGCGTCGACGGCAAGGCCTGGGCTGACGGCAAGGTCCTCAAGTAGATGTGGGGGTTCCTGTGCAATCCTGCCGGGAAACTAGTGAAGTCGATGGCATACGCCTCCTCTACCCTCTCCGGTGAAAACCCCTCTTCTGCGTCGGGCCTGGCGAAGGGGCGTCGGAGGCGGTGCATCTACCTTCGGTACACAACACTTCGGAACATGCCTTTTGCTGACTGCTCGCATCTAACCTAATAACGCCTAGTGCTCGCGTTATGTATAAAATCGTGTGCTCTGTAGATACTACATATAATATGCGAAGCCTGGTGCTCGCGAACTAATTCTGTCGATGACTGCCCTTTCTGGACGTAATTATAACTGCTGCCGTTCCTCACTTCGAATTGATTAGACCAACGCACCGACGTGTTCTTCCAAACGCAAGCACGTGATGTTGCTGTTGTCGAGGGGTTGTCGAGTTTCTCCACCTGTTTCGAAGTTCTTCCTTTTTTTCGCTGCCCAGTGCGCACGAGGAGAAGAGCTTCTGTCCTTCCACCACACCTTGCACTCTCCATACCCTTTTACCCCTTACCACTGGAGATACATATCATTGGTGAGCGTCACAGACCAGGCATGTGCGCGCATAGTACAACGAGCTGACCTCTTCTTGCCCGTTTCCACAGACACATAATGGCTTCCATCGGTACTCTCTACGGCGCCACTTTCCAGGCCAAGACGGTCACCATCCTGGCCGCGGCCAAGTACTCGGGCCTTGAGCTCACATTCAAGGAGACCAACCCCCTCAAGGGTGAGGCTCAGGCTCCCGAGTACAAGGCCAAGTTCCCTTACGGCAAGATGTAAGTCCCTGGGAGGCATGTTTTCCACGCCGCGAAACATCACCGTGCACCTTTTTGCTCACCTCTGCGTCCTTCTTCCAGCCCCGGCTTTGAGGGATCTGACGGCCTCGTCCTCTCCGAGGGCCGCGCCATCGCCCGTTACGGTGAGTCCTTGAACCTTCTTCGTGACCGACAAGCAAACATCATGCGTGCGCATGGACCGCATGTATGGGGGAAATCTGGACCTCCCTACCAGTACTTCCCTCTGCATGCGCAACACCCGAAGTTGGCGACCCCTCCCAAGGATTCAAAGGATGAGATTCAACACTTTTCAGTTATCCCTGTCTTAAAACCCCTGTCGACGTTTTCACAACGGCAAAATGCGCTGATATTGAATCCTTGAGGAGGGTGTTTCCACTGCACACGCATGCATGTGTCGGTCACATCCACACACGACCCGGTCCTTTCTACCAGGTCCACTGCTGGAGGTTGACGATGACTGATCCCGTCGCTTTTTTTATGATCTTTGTATCCAGTCTCCGGCATCTCAGACAACGTCAAGCTCCTCGGAACTGACGCCAAGAGCGCCGCCTACGTTGACCTCTGGACCAACTGGGCTGACGATGAGCTCTTCAACAACGGTGCGACACTATTCACCATGGCTAACGGCGGTACCTACTTCAAGCCTGTGAGTGTAGACAGATGTCGCAATCTCTTCTTTGTTCGCGGAGTTTGCTGATTTCGTTTCTCTGTAATGATTAACAGACCGAGCAAAAAACTTTCGAGAAGCTTGACCGTGCCCTGTCCCACCTCGAGCAGACCCTCCACACCACCACCTTCCTCGTTGGTCACCGCATCACCCTGGCTGACCTTGCCGTCGCCACCAACGTGAAGATCCTCTACACCTACATGCTCGGCCCCGAGATCCGATCCAAGTACCCTAACGTCCTCCGATACGTCAACACTGTGGTCAACCAGCCCCAACTCGGTGACGTCCTCTCCAAGGACTTCAAGTTGGCTGCTGAGACCATCAAGTGCGCACCTAAGAAGGAGGAGAAGCCTAAGGCCGCTGCCGCTCCTGCTGCCCCCGCTGCCAAGAAGGAGAAGAAGCCCAAGGCTGTTGAGGACGATGAGGAGGAGCCTCTCGTGCCTGAGGAGCCCAAGCAGAAGAACCCTCTCGACGACCTGCCCAAGTCGCCTTTCGTTCTCGACGAGTGGAAGCGCCAGTACTCGAACAAGGACACTCGCTCAGAGGCCCTTCCTTGGTTCTGGGAGAACTTTGATGCCCAAGGCTGGTCCTTGTGGAAGATCGACTTCAAGTACAACGAGGAGCTTACCCAGGTCTTCATGTCCGCCAACCAGATCGGCGGCTTCTTCAACCGTCTCGAGGCGTCCCGGAAGTACGTCTTCGGCACAGCCGGTGTCTTCGGTGAGGCCAACAACTCGGTCATCTCTGGTGTCGCTCTCTGCCGTGGTGACGACTGGAAGCCCGTTCTCGGTGTTGCACCGGACATCGACTCCTACAACGTAACCCGCCTGGACCACACAAAGGACTCTGACAAGAAGCTGTGGGACGACTACTGTGCGTGGGAGGTCAGCGTCGACGGCAAGGCCTGGGCTGACGGTAAGGTCCTCAAGTAAACGGGATCTCCGTTCCTGTCTCGACCGGCCACGATGCATGTGTTGCAGTTGTTCCTTCCTGTCTTCCCTCTGTGTCTCTGTTTCGTGATGAGATACAGCTGTAATGTCCATACCAAAATGACTGCGCCTGCGCGCTATACATGACGCAGGATGCTTTTTGCCTTCTTGAATTCTGTGAGTTGATGAAGTGAAGCGACCAAGGACGGCGGACGGGAGTGGTGGTAAGAATCTGTGGCCAGTGCACCCCTTCCACTGGGCATACATAGACGTCACGCGCCAAGCCTGGATGGGGTGGAAGGTCTGCCGACTGCCTCAGAAGTCAACATCCTGCTGAGCAGCTCCCGGCGGGTGAGTCAGATTTATCAAATTGCTGCTCAAGGCGGGAGGGACGATGACTGGAGTGACGACCGCGGCACCGATGTGCCAACCTCTTGGGTTGTCATCTCGCTCTCGTCTCCACTCTCCCCGGCCATCCAGCTTCCAGCTTTCCATCTGGGGCTCCACGCTCCGCCCACGCGCCTATCGCCAAGCCTTGGCCTCTCCACGTCTCCCTCCACGCTCGACTTCCATGGTCCACCATCACTTGCGCCTCGCGCCGCCTTCCAAAGGCATGATTCCTTCGCTCCCGGCGTCCTGCTTCCAATTTCCATACGGGACGTTGCTTCGGTCAGCCGTCAGTCGAGACATTATTCCCTGCTATGTCTAGTGAGCGCTAAAGGTCGAGTTAGCCTCGGCCCTGACAGCCGTCACCCAGAAAGCCAGAAGCTAGGGCCCCGCTAATATCCAGACGTGTTACAATCAGCAGGACTCCAGGCAGGAGATAAGATCCGAAAACATGTCCTGCCAAGGATGTCGTCGGTCGGGTGCTCTCTCATCTCTCCACGGACTCCAGGGTCGAAGCAGCCGCGGCTGAGTAGTCCCTCTAAGCAGGGCGGCTGTTGTGATTTTCAAAGTGTTGGTAGCTTCCCCTCGCTCCAAGAACGTGCGACGGGCTCGAGAATGAAGGCACGCATCAAGGTCGGATTGCGGGCATAGACACGAGGGCGCAGCTGCGTGCTGTTATAGAATACGGTGAACAGCAGCAGGCTGGCGGAGTCGAAGCAGTGAGTTGTGAGTTTTCGAGGCGTCGGAGGGCGATGCTGGGAGACGATGAGGCAGGTCCGCCCTTCCCGGCGGAGGAGCGGGAGACTTCCATCTTACAATCTGCATTTGAAGCGCTGGAGCTCTGCGCCTCTAATCTTACACGCACTGACTCATACTCATTTTCGTCGCGGCGACCAGCGCAACCATGCAGACACGCGTCACGCTCACGAATAATCTCCGCTATCACAGTACTGCGTATGTACTGAGTACTGAGCTGACCTTTTGACTTGTGCAGGTGCAGGTCGCCGTCGGCTGCGGACTAGATTTGCTTCCAGTGGCACAGCAGAGGATGAGCGATGTCGGTGCCGCTGTCGTCAAGCGTCAAGTCATCTCTCACACGCTCAGACGTTGATGGAAGCTTTCGACGTTCGAGGTTATTATCTTGGTGGCAAGTGAGTGGCAGATCAAACATAGGCGATGACACTATCCACAACTCTAACTTCTAAACCTTGTCTATGATGTCTTGGCACATTCGAAGCTCTTATCATTTTCAGCTGGTTTATTCCACCACCTCCGCCAAACCATCTTCGACTACAACTTTCATTTTATCCCAATTCACCGTTCTCGACGTCCAGCGCAGTCGCCCGGGGCTGGACTCCACTCGATGAAACCCGCTCATGTCTTTCCCATCATCGGTGAAGCGGGTGAGGTATCGGTCTCGATGACGGCGAGAACAGAAGCTGCCAACCGTCTTTTGGGTTCGGTTTGATCTGCAACGGCAGAAGCAGACAATAATGGAATGATGGAAGAGGCGGTGGAACGACGATGCACGAAGCACGAAGCTGTCTCGACGGGTTGTTCTTACTGCAGCGGACGCCAAGACATCCGCTACCCACTCGAGCATGCGTCCAATTCGAAAAGAAAAGCCAAGAAGTGATCAAAAATTCTCCTGAGGAGGATGGCACCATCCATCATACTGCAGCATCACAACCCCCACGGCCCACCCCCACGCACCGCCTCGACCAGACAGCAACCAGCAGCGAGACATCATCGCATGACAGTACACAACGCATTTCCCTGACGTACCACGCACGCGACGCGCCACGAACGGGAGGGACACACTAAATAAAGACGACACAGCGCTCCCAAGAATATCAGCTAAGAATGCTAACCTCTTTGTCTTGCTTCCTTTAGTCTCTCCGCGCAGGCCGAATCATCACCATTAATCGTCTCCCTCACTACCACATACTCGTCACATGCCTCATGCGGCCAGACCTCCCTCGTATCTGACTTTTGCTGAATCTGACATCTGACTATTACTGCTGGACGCCCAGCGATTATCGGGAACTGGTTATCGGTGTCCCTCCCAAGACCTTGGCCCAGCGCCCAGCGCTAGCGAGTGCGATAATGATGGCAAGATTTCTTTTCTCCCATCTCCGCCCCTGCCTGGGAGCTCTTTTCTCTCTTCGATGTGTTTCTACAGTACATTCTTGCTGTCGCTCACTCACTTCCACGCCTCATTTACCCCGGCACAAGCGACCACGCGCCACGCTCTGACCTACTTGACCATTTCCACCTTCTTTTACCACACGAACACACTCCCTGGCTGGTCCAGGAACTCATTATTTTTCAACCCCGACTCTCTTTCTTATCTCCTTCTCTTGCCTTTCTCCCCACGCACCGCCTTCGTCCCGTATTCGCGCAGCAGCCTACCTACTACTAATTCGGAACCCTCATCCCACTCCCCGCGCCACTACTATATTCCCTAAATCGCTTCCAAGTAGTCGTCTAAATTCACCAACATCAAGACAAACGGAGAAGTTTGCCAAGACCTCGACTTCGTCAAGGCGTACCACCTCGTCCAGAGCTGAACTGCTGAAGTAGTATAAGTAGGCCTACCTCACAATCTTTCTTCACCTCGACTACTCCCTCTTTCATCAACCGATTGCTCCAACTCTTAGCAACCCAGTCCAACTACTCTCGACTGCCCAAGGATATCGTTCTTCATCAACAACCATGGCTCCCAATCCAATGTCATCCTCGTCCTCCTCATCGACCATCGAAAATCGACCAGAGCGAATAACTACAACGAGCACTGAAGCATCAGATTCAACAACAGCCTCCCCTTCAGCCAACGAAAGCCCAAGTCTAATCAAGCCAAAGGGCACAGGTCTCTCTTTGGGCGATCGGACTCGCACACAGTCCATCTCTTACGCCGGAGCGGGAGAAGCTTCAAGAAAGGGATCTGTCGTAGACTCAGACTGCCCATTATGTCAGAATGATCGGATACATGGGCCAAAGGACGTCTTTGATGCCGCGAAGTTGGTAAGTACTTTCTGCACTCTAGTCTCTAGTTCGAATCATTTGCCGACAAACCTCATCTTTCTCTCTCATCGACTTTCTGCAGACATGGATCAAGAACAAGAAGCATCTGCTAATTACATGGTTGCATGTCCCTGTCGGCGTCGTGCTCATGCTCGTCGTCGTATGGGCCATCAAGCTCGGCATCGATCGGACCGCTCTCCGCTTTCCATCAGCTGTGATCACCATGATCGTCTTTCTCGTAGCTCTCCTCTTCCTTGACTTTCTCAGTGTCAAGTTCCCTGGGCGAGATGCGAAATCGGACGACCCTGAGGCGGCGGAGAAGAGTGGACCTTCTGCGACTCCCTCAAGACAACGGAAACGCTTCTTGGATCCCTTCATGGCCGCTTTGGCTCCCCCTGCTGACTTCTTGTTGCGAAACATGGTGCGTCTCTCTTTCCTCCAGTTTTTCAGTTATTGGCAAGGTTTCACCCAAACTCACTTCGCTTCCTTGCAATTCCACAGAGTGTCATGTTCACCCCTTCCTTCATCATGATCCCAGCTCGTGAGGTCATTCCCGGTCGTGAGATCGGCATTCTGGCAGCGTACTTCGTCCTCACCCAGGTCCTTGGCTACGTCATTCCCGTCCTACTCTGCATGGGCGTCGACTGGCTCTTCACCCTCGGTCCCCGAAGACAACGAGCCAAGGAAGCCGAGAGGCAATTCGAGCACTTGCGGAGGAACAGTCTTGCGGGTTCCGGTCTTGGTTTCGGGCATTCCATCGAAAAGAGTCTGGCCGATGCTGGGCGGGTCAAGAACGCTCCCATTGTCGCTGGTCTCTTCTCTACCAGTCTCGTCGCTTTTGCCCCTCTTCGACCGGTTCAGCCCAACTTGAACCAGGTACCTGAAGACGAAATTGCCCATCTTCGCCATGTTGCTATTGAGCAGGCTCGTCAACAGGGTGTGGGACCGGCCATTTCTCCCATGAGCAGAGGTAACAGCATATTGCTCGACACTCCCAGGTCAGACGTCAGTACGTTCCAACATCCTGCTCGTCGGCATGCACACATGAAGCGGACCAAGTCAGAGGGAATCAAGATCCCTTCGGCCGGTCGATCGGTTGCTCAAGGCGTCCATGCCGCAAAGCCAGTCGTCGGCACCAGCGGAGTTGGTGGGCCAGCCTCTGGTTCCCCTCCCGCCGAGATGGAGGAGATCGACCCGCTCTCTCCGCCTACGCGGTCCATGTCGCAAGTACGATCGATCCGAAGCCCTCTGTCCAACCAGGTGTCCAACTTCCCTTCCCCATCGGAATCGTACCAGTTCCCTCCTCGAGCTCCTCCGGCAGCAGCGACAACAGTAACAGAAGCACGGCGGCCGTCCATCTTGGAAGAGGGTGGTGGTCAATATACGTACCACTCTCTACCTGAGGTACCCCAGATTCAAGAGATCATGCCCGCTCCACCCGCACCGGTCGTCCCTGCCCCTGCTCCCGCTCCCGCTACTGGCTCTGTTCGAATTGCCTTCGACCCAATCCTGGAGACAGCTGCAAGCGTTCGTGCTGGCGGAGCAGAAGATGGCTCAAGACGGAACTCGATCTTCACTCCCTCGGCTCCAGGCACAAGAAGGAACTCGCTTACGATCATCAACTCTCGTACTTCGAGCAAGTTCAACTCGAGGGCAAACAGTCAGGTTGATCTGAGTTCCGGCGGGAACGAAGGTGGTGAAGATGATGATGATGATGGCGGTGATGGAGCACACACACCCACTCCTTCCATGCGATGCCGTCATAACTCTGTTGCAGAGTCTACGATGTCGTGTGGGCCCAATGCCGTCGAGCGACTCTCCGACTGGCTGGGCGATCTCATCACCCCTACTCTCTACGCTCTGCTAGTCATCGTCGGTCTCCCGCTCTACTTCGTCCTCGACTTCTCCCTCCCGCTCTTCCTGGGCCTCAACCTGCTCATCTTCATCGCCTCCATCACCATCGTCCCGCCACCCGTTCGGAGATTTGCTCATCCGATTTTGACGACGTCTGTGGCGACTGTTTTGGTCATCTGGGCCTTGGCTGCGATGAAGGGCAGGGGTTTGAAGGAGACGCTGTTGACTTCGTACCAGGTGAACTCGAAGTACTACGACATCTGGCAAATTGGAGGTTACACTGGTCCCGTCCCTGGTGCTGGTGACTTCTTGATTTCTACCCTTGACGCTGGTATTGTCGCACTGTGAGTATTCAGATTTCTTTTTGAGCCCCTCATCCATGCAAATTCCGTTACTAACTGGCCTCTCTCCCCTGCGAAAACGACAGTGCGGTGCCCTGCTACCGCTACCGCGCCGAGCTCAAGGAGTCCTTCTTCAAGCTTATCTGCGTCCTGACCCCCTGTGCAGCCCTGTCACTCTTCCTCTGGCCAAGCTTCGCACGCCTCATCACCCTCGACAGCTCAAGAAGTTTGGCTTTCGCCGCTCGATTCATGTCGACCCCGCTGGCCATCGAGTTGAACCAGACGCTGGGTGGCGATGAGAACATTGTGGTCATTCTTGTTGTTATCACTGGTATTGTGAGTTTTCTTCGGTCTACCTTTTGCCTTGAGGAAGCGATAGAATTAAGTGCTGACCTGGTTTCCTTCTACTACTCTTAACAGGTCGCTGCCATCCTCAAAGAGCCCTTCTTTAAGATGATGCGCGTCAGTATGGACGATCACTTCATCGTCGGCGCCACCTTCGGAGCGACCTCCGGTGCCATCGGTGCATCCAGTCTGATCGCCCGCCCGAAAGTGATGGCAGTCGCCTCGCTCTCGTTCGTCATCTTCGGTGCGCTGCTGCTCATTTGCGCTGCGATCCCACCTTTGGTCGAGATCGTGCGGCAAGTTGCGGGCTACTGAGGAACTGGGTCGCATTCTACCCTTCTCTCTCGCTCTCGCTCTCGCTCGCTCGGGTTCGACCGACCCTGCCTTCTTCTCTAAGCTGGCCTCAGATTAGATTTCGGCACTTCCCTTCGATCTCCCCCCTCTACATACGTCGACACGGGACCTCCACGGACACATACATCATCAGCATTCTTCCCTTTCATTTGTGCATATTTGGCATCAACGCAACCCTCCCCCCTTTCAACACCTTTTCCCTCTTAATGTCCTACCCACACAACCCTTGTTTTTCTCCTCAGCTGTACGATTAGAAATGAACACATCATTCAAGGAACGACCCCAAGCGAGTGTGCCGTGTATGTAGATGTGTTCCTTCTAATGCCTGATCCCTCCCATAGGACCCATAGCAAGCCAATGGATGGCTACAGTGAAGGAAAGTTCATGAGAGGCAGTGCCGAATTTTGCTTTGAATAACTTTGTTAAGGGAAGTACGCCCAATAATGCCGATCTTAAGAGCATATACAACGAGAAAGAGTGCTGGAGAAGGATAGGGAAAAGGCGGTAAGAGGGGAGGATTCCGGATGACTATATGATTTTGTTCGTTGATCCCACAACCCGCGGTCCCAGGAAATATGCAAAGGACCCTGCTCCGCCTCCAAGGTCCGAAAAGGAAAAGGAAGTGTATGTAAAAGTTCTCCTCCTTCAATGTCTGTCACCACTCTCCGTCTCCGTCGCCACCAATTGACCCGTGGGAACCTCTTGTCTCGCTCCGTTGTCAGATGAAGGCGCCAACAAATCATCGGTGGCGGAGGAAGATGGCTCAGCTGCGTCCGAGCTCGCAGGTGCGGGCATGGATTTCGTCCTCTTTGAGCTACGGTACCGGCTTGAGCGTCCTCGGCGCATGGGCGGTCGCGGTGCGGGTGGGGGCGGAGGAAACGGGGCGGCTAGATACGAGAAGCAAATTGAGAGATCAGTGATAGATCCGTCTTTTGAGAGTGGTGTGATGGTACTCACCTGAACTATGCCGTTGAAGACGAAGGTACCGTATACGAGGAAGACGAAACCGAGAACTTGCAAGCCTCCGTTGAGTGGCTTGAAGACCTCCCATCCCTATGAGGAGAAAGAAAGATAAAGCGAAGACGAACTATTAGCGAGCTTGAACAACACGGTTCCAAACATCGAGACTACTCACGAGCAACAAACTTGCAATCCCTGAGGAAACAGGCATGATAGTGTGACGTTCAGCACATGCGAATCAGAGTTAACGTTGAATGTAACGAGTCACTCACAAATTCCGATCGTCCGACTGGTGTCTATAGTACTTCTCGCCGTCGCAGATATGCTACGAGTAACACTGAGACCGAAGAAGTTGAATAGGGCAATAGAAAGCATGATCGCGAAACTGCTCCAGAAGATCTGGGGAGAGGCCCGGACTTGTGACCAGCACTCGACAAAGTCAAAGTAGCCGCCCTGACCTTCGGCGGTGCGACCGATAAAGTAGTAAAGGAAGGGAGCTGCAATCGCGACAGTCACTGCACCAAAGGCACCCTCGTAGCCGACGGCGAGGAGGGGTTCGACAGAGTACTTGCTCATGATCTTCTCTTCGAGAACGAATTGGCCTGCGGTGAAGAGCTGAGCGAACAGGATGAGGAGGACACCGAGTAGGGCCTGAGCAGCTTCAGGGAGTTCCGCCTCCTCGCGGATGTGGAAAGTTGGAGAACTGCGTCGCATCCAGAGTGGTTCATTCACGAAATCCTGCGCCGCTCGGAAGGCAGGCGCGACGAGCCCGACAGGCACCAGAGCAGCGGCGGGGTGAGTTGAGTTGGCAGTTGCGGCTATGTAGGCGAGGCTGTCCTTCGAAGGCGTGTCCCCGCTGAGGAGGGTACCCGAAAGACCGACGATGCATACACCGAGCATGACGCAGAGGAGACTCAGCCATTGGAAAAGCATGAGGTGACGGTGGAGGAAGAAGACGGAGAAAACACCGACCCAGAGTACGAGGGCACCTCTTGTCATTCTGTGGTGTTCATAGAAGCAGTATCACTTGTCAGATCAGGATATGACCTGGAGCATGATATCGGAAAGAGGACTTACTGATAGATTGATACGGGAGTGAAAATGAGACCGACATTCATCAGAGTCGTGCCGCAAATATCACATAGCGCAGGAGTGAAGAAGAGGAAAATAGCCTTGCCAACGAGCGGCAGCTCATCCGGTTCCTGCTTGTACGACTTCCGTCGAGACAGAGACCGACGAGGTCGTGTTGACCTACGAACGGCCAAGGGAGGGCGGGAACGTGAGCCTGCGCGACTGTCGGTACCCGCAAGAGAGTCCAGGGACGATTCAGAAGTGTCAAGGGTGCGTGCGCGAGAATGAGAGGGCCTGCCTTCCTCGCCCGCGCCTTCCTGATCGGGAATGTCGAAACGTTGACGTCTTTTCGCTGCTACAGGAGCGATTGCCTCCGTGTCGGTATCGGTCTCGCTGGCTGCTGAGAAGTAGTCTTGACGGCCGGCCTCTGGATCCGAGTCGACTGCATTGCGAAGACGCCCTCTTCCCGTGGCTGGACCAGGGGTGGCAGTAGAAGAGCGTTGGGCACTCCCGCCTGCCTCGATCTCTCCCGGTTCTTCGGTGGGGACAGCAGAATATGTCGCTCCATTGGCATTTTTGCTGCCGGAAGCGAGCGCGCCGCCGTTTCGACTGGAGTATTTTGCGTGGAGGTAGGTGTAGAGCATACGGAGACCGACGGGTACGAGGCAGACGGACTCGCCGACGAACATCGTGAAGGTCTGGAAGACGGGCGACTCGAAGTTCCGACGAGGCTTGGGATCGCGAGGGTCACAGTGTGCGACACATTGCAAGTCCTACATACAACACCAGGGGAGAGCGTGGTCAGAAAAATGCTAGATGAATGCTGTCCTTTTCTTCGTGCTCACCTGGTACTTGTTGAAGATGGAGTTGGCAACGCCTGTCGCGAGCATGCCCACCACCAGGAGTGGGATGAATAACTTGGCGGGGACGTGGAAACCCATCTTCGCTGATTCCGGACTCTGCACCTGCTGTTTACTCTTGTCGCAGGTCTTCTCTGCGGCTCTGCACTGAAAAAAGTATACCGATGATGTCGAGGTGGCCTGGGTGAAGCAAAGCGCACTATGAGCGGAGGCAGTCTCACAAGTCAGTGGGTGAGCATTCCAAACACCGAAACACCGACGGTCAACCTTCCCGCGACATGACCATGACCAAGTTGCGACGATAGGAGTACAGAATCATTTATGTATTAGGTTAGGCACAGAGTGCCATTGGGAAATAGAAGCCTGATGGGGATGATGGAAGGATCCGCCGTCACGATGTTCTTGAAGGATGTCCCACAGCAGCCTCCATCGCCGCCATCTTCGCTCTGAGCCGTAACGCTAAAACTCCAGCTATGGCCGCAGAAAGCATACCTATGCGAAGCACCATTCCAATCGCATCCGGATCAGCGTGTGGGGCCACTACCTCTCTCCGCAGTCGTGGCGGAAGTGGGAGTGGGAGTGGGAGTGAGGCTGAAGGAGCTGGAGTGGAACTCGGCTTCGGGTCAGCAGGAGATGGCGGGAGAGCAGGGGCCGGCGTATCCATCAAAGCGAACACTGTTGATCCAGAAGAGCCAAGATGTCAGAAATAGGTACATAGTTAGGAATCTTCCGACCGAGATGTGACACATACCGAGAGAAGATATGGCGGTGACTACCAGCTGACCCGCAACTATCGAAACATTGTGCAGTCCAAGTACCGCGCCCGCATGAGTGTCTTCTCCATCCCGCCGTCCTGCTCGTAGCCGCTGTTCTCGCGCTTGCTCGACATCTCGATCAGCTCCGAAAGAAAGTGCGTCAAGATCTTCGTCCTCGTCATCTACGGCTGTGTCTCGACCGTTCCCTTGCTGTCGGACACGCGCCCCACTTTGACTCGAGTTACGTCTGCTGTTAGGTCCGCTCAACAGACGTTCGGCTTCTGAACCCGGCACTCCTTGCGCGCCATCCTCGGCTTGATGCACTAGGATTCCAAGCTGTGCATGACCATGAAGGCAGTCGTGTCACCAAGGTCAGTAAATGGTTCGCGCTATTTAGGCCACACGATGACTCACCAGACTGAACGGAATCCAATTGGCAGTGGCCACGCTGAATCCGGTGCCCGCTATCACAGCCAGTGCGACTGTGGTGCTCGACCACCACGATGCTGGCCATGTGAAGAGCATCGACAGCCCAAAGCAGAAATGCGAAAGAGCCCATAGCGACGGCAAGCTCACGTTCCAGATCGGGAGCTCAAACCCCAGGACAGGTATACGAGTGCCCGCTGTAGCCCGATTCGACAATGTGGCAGGTAAGAGGAGGGGCAGGATGATCGAGATGAGGAGCGACACAGAAGACTGGTAGAACATGGCCAGCGAGCCTAACCGAGTGCCGCGCTCTGCGATCTCACTTGCGTCGTTCGGATTTCCAGGTTGTGAGCTTTCCTGCTGCCGATAGATTGATCCTATCCATACCGTACCCCAGAATAGGAGAGGATACATGGCTATCCAGTTGAAGACTGTGGAAGGATCGAATGTACCTTCAGTACTTCATGTCTGTTACTGAGAGGAAAGGTTGGATGGGCTCACATTGCACTTTGAAGACCATCCAGATGGGCTCCGGGAGGCTGATAGCCGTTTGCCTCAATTCGCGTAATGGCTGGATGGTGGCCTGGACCCAGGAACTGAGCTTTCCTCTAGCCCTCGAATCGCTTTCGCTCCTTTGCTCTGGGCTGGTAACATAGACCTGTTCGACGGCGGCGTACGCAGTGAGCGCATGCGTGATGAGGAGGAGTGATGCTGTGAAGACTGACATGCACTTTATCTGTGCTTCACTCGCCGGGGCGCCATCCGGGTACGAGCTACTCCAGATTAGGGACAGCCAAGAGAAGGGGAATGTATGCGGTAGGTCGATGTTTCCGATCAGAAACCCCAGCAGAAGGCCGACTGAGGTGAGTCGGAGAGCCCATGCATTTCCTAGTGCTTGCTGGCCCGCTGGTAGAATGTCCAGGATCAGGGCACGATCCACCGACATGACTGATAACCGCGAAGAGCAGAAGGATGTGAGGTCTAGTACCAGCAATCGCAGGTTCAAAACATCTAGACTTACCCGCGTTCACACTGAAATCGATCCCAAAGATGGAAATCACAGCGAAGAAGAGCGTTAGCCTGTCTGCCTGTGAGGAGGGGCACGGTATGGAAGGGGGAACAAAGGGAAAATGGTTCAGTCAGACAGGGAGACGGCACGGCTTGTGAAGAGGCAGAAGTGGTATGCGCACGCTAGTTTGATTTCCAGAAAGTAGCAGAGTGTGGGAAAGGGAGCGCGCGTAGCCTAGCAGAAGCAGAGACCCGGCGCACAGGGCGACAGCGACGGCGAGGTATGGCCGCCTTCGACCCCAGCGATGGGTACACCGATCTGACGTTGCTCCGACGATGGGTTGCACTTGAAAGACGAATATCACAGCGTCGTCAGTGTCATGCGCAGGTCAGAGAGAGATATCACTACTCACCTAGCAGGCCACTTAATGGCCCAGCGACGAAGACAGCCGCCATGGAGGCCTTGGAGAGTCCGAGCTCGAGAAGGTATGGCGAAGCAAATGCCATTTCCGTGCTCCAGACGAGCTGTATGCCAAGTGTACCTAGCGCAAGAAGAGGAATGTAGAGAGCTGGATCTCCTCGAAGCCGCGGTGTAGTCTCGGACCCATGACTTGCTGAGCGTGAGTTGAGGGCTGGCGCTGCGGGTGGATACATCTGAGGTCCACCCAATGTGCCTCCGCCTCCGCCGACCATGTCTGTGGTACCGCCCGGTGCGCGCACGGGGGGACGAATTCGAAGGGCGGCTCGCTACTTCAGGCAGGAGAACCTTTCTTGCTTGGGGGCGGCTCGATTGCCTTTGCTTTGTCCGTGGTCTTCGTGGAGAGGTCAATGCGGCTCACAGATTCCTGTGTGTATGGCGAGCAACATGCGATCAGCATGATCATTGGAATCTTCCAAACCTTGAACTCGAGGGCGAGCTCGACGCGGACGACATCCAACTCGCTCTGGCACTTCTCCTTCTGACTCGGCGCGCGCTCCTTTCCTCGCTTGACGGTAACGATGTCTGTGAGTGTATGCTCTTCTATGCTGCTCAGTTCCCCAGCAAGGCAATGCTGACATTCTTCGCACTGTCTGTCCCGCAGTCTCTTTCCTTCACACCCATAAACCCAAAGCCGTTCCTACAGGCGCAGACGGGCAAGCAAGTCCTTGTACGCCTCAAGTGGGGGATGGAATACAAGGGGTTCCTGGTCAGCACAGACAACTACATGAACCTACAAGTGAGCATATTCGCCGCTTTCTTTTGTCGCGCAGCTGGGACGTTTGTTTGGAGCTGACATACATTCTGCTCTTCCACCCTTTCAGCTTGCAAACACAGAGGAACTCGAGAATGGGAAATCGAATGGCATGCTTGGGGAGGTCTTCATTCGGTGCGTTGCGCCCTGAAAATGCCTCAAGAAGACTAGCCGGCTAACATTCTCCTTTTCGCCCTCAGATGTAACAACGTCCTATATATCCGAGAACTACAGGACGACGCGATGCAAACATGAGGTGCTCAAACTCAGCTCGAAGTTCGAACACCTGTTCCTTGCTGTCTTGCAAAGGACACCCTACGCAAAGATGCGTCGGCAAGTCGAACTCGGTGCATTCTGTCATCCTCCCAGGACATCGTCTCCAGCCAGATGTACCGGGAACCACAGCTGGAACTGTCTGGTCATCTACCCCCAGACTCTGTACTTCTATTAACGTTCTCGACATGCATCCTTTTCGATTCGTGAAGCCATGCTGTAACATCCACCTGCTGGGTGTATATGGTGGTGTCATGCTAAAAGTCGATTTTCGATATGAAAGATCTTCTGGAAAATGCGCACAAAGCTGAGAAAACGACACTGGTGAGATGCGGGATGAGGTGGCGACTCCAAAAAGTGCTTTTGAAAAACGCTTTGGGGTTGAAAATTTAGAATGATGGCTTCCTCTCACCTTCTTCGCCGGTCTGTTTGACTGACCGCCAACCACCACCTCATCCTCTTTTTGCCTGACCTCCAGTATCGCATACAGTCCTTTCCGACACTAAGAACGAATCGCACGCGCATTGAAGACCTGAGGAAGATACAAAGCCGAGAATTCGCACCGAACAGGACTTTTCCACCCCAGCGACACCGCCCTGTTAACGAAGTCGGTCATGTCCCTCTATCCCGCCGAGCACTCCACCGAGCTCAAAGCCTGGCTCACATCTGAGCTCGAGCCCATGTAAGTCAAAAGCAGACCATGATGATTATAGCCTTGACAACATGCGCTGACCATGCGCCTCTTTCCATCCGCAGATGTGATGCTGACCCGGACGTCCTCGCCGATTATGTCCTGGCCCTGCTCAAACATCCGGGCGGAGAGTCAGAGTTGCGAGTCATGATGTCGGATCAGCTGTCCGACTTCCTTGGCGACCGTGAGTACACTCTCATTGCAATTACCGCTTTGCCTTTGCGCCTCGCTGACCAGAAGTCGTGATGTTCATTTTTAGAGACACGCGTGTTCGTCGAGAATGTTTTCACCGGACTGAAGGCGAAAATCTATCTACCGGTCAGCGCCGTCACAGCCGCCGCACCAGCCGCGCCAGAAGCGCCTAGCGCTCAGGTTCAGGACGCGAAGCCTACCTCTGCGCAGGCTTCTGTGGGCACCAAGCGACGTGCAGACGATGACGCCGACCAGAATATTCCATCTGGCCCAAAGGCTCAGCGGACATCATTAGGGATCAGTGCCGCAACCGCCTCATCGCTACCACCCAACCCTGCGCTGCAGGGACTTGCGATGCCCACAGGACATGGGCCCCGGGATAATATGATGGGACCCAACCATGGTATGCACATGGGTGGAATACGATCCGGTGGACCTGGCGGTCAACAGGCTGGCCCTGGTGCAGGTCGCAATCAAGGACCACCAGAGCTCTGTCGAGATTACCACAGTAAGTCTATTTCAGATGACCCTGTCTTCCGAGGCTCGCCTCAATTACTGACTGATTCTGTAACGCATCCCACAGCGAAAGGATTCTGCGCGCGCGGATCAAATTGCAAATTCATTCACGCCTCGGATAACATCACAGGCGGGATGAACATGAACAATGGAGGTTTCCCAGGTATGCCCCCTGGAATGCCGTTCGGTGGACCGGGGCAACAACAGCCTGGCATGATGGGTCCTGGACCAATGCAGTTTGGGGCGAACGGGATGATTTCAGGGCCAGGATTCCCCGGTAGACCCGGCATGTCTGGCCCGCCGAGCGGTCCTGGGCCCATGGGTCGATCGGAGCCCAGCAGTCTGGCCGCGCGACTGTCCATGGCCAGTTCACAGCCGTCTATCCCGGCTTCGACGCCGCAAGGAGGGTCTCCACACATGCAGCCCACAGGTTCGCCTGGCTTCGGTATGCCTGGGTTCGGAATGCCAAACATGCCAAATATGCCGAGCCCCATGCCGAACCCAATGATGATGCAGCAACAGCAACATCAACAGCAACAGCAACAGCACAATGGGAACCACAATGGCGGCGGCGGTGGCGGCCATGGCGGTGGGCGAGGTGGATTCCGAGGCGGACGAGGGGGCGGTGGTGGAGGTGGAGGCGGAGGTGGTCGAGGCGGAGCAGGGAGGTTCGGTGGTTCGCGACGGAGTGACACCACTCTCATAGTGGAGAACGTGCCAGAGGAGCATCTCGACCTGATCAAGATCAACGAGTTCTTCAAGCAGTTTGGCACAATTACCAACATCCAGATCGAAAAATCGCAGAAGAAGGCGCTGTTGAGCTATTCGACTCCCGAGGAGGCAAAAGACGCGCATACGAACCCGGAGCCAATATTTGGGAACCGTTTCATCAAGGTGTACTTCCAGCGACTGGACGAGGACCGACCTTCTGGCCAGTCTGCGGCTGCTCCCCCGCAACAGAGACCACCTCCGAAACAGTTCTTTGGTGCCGAGCGACCGAATGTGTACGTCGCACCTCTGTCACCCACGACTCAGAACGAGAACAATGCGCGCAACGCGGCGATTGCCGAGCGGAAACGGCTTGGCGAGGAGCAGTCTGCCGCGCAATATGCGCTTGATCTGCTACGGGGCGAAAGCAAGACGGTGATGTCGAAGGTGGCTGCGCCTGATGCGAGCGAGGAGGTGAAGAATGAGTGTATGAGGCGATTCATGGAGTTGGAGAAGGAGATGAAGGAGGCGACGGAGCGGGTTCGTAAGGCGATTGCTGCGTTGGATGCGGCGCCTAAGGTGGCTCCTTTGCCGTCTGCGGGCACTGGAACGGGTGCGGGTGCTCCTGGTATGGATGCGGCGAAGCGGGAAGAGATGGAAAGGAAGCTTTTGGATCGGGAGTTAGACCTTCACGCGAAGGGTGCGGATGGGAAGGAGACTCCCGAGGAGCTTCGAGCTAAGCTTGCCAAGTTGCAAGAAGAGGTAAGTTCATTGTCGTTGGTGTCGCATAGGTAGAAGATGACTTGTCTGACTGATTGTCTTTTGTTTCTTTGCAGGCTGCATCGATGGGCTTGGATGCCAATGGACAGCCTGTTGGAGGCTCGAGTGCATTCCGTGGTGCGCCGCGGGGCGGGTTCCGTGGAGCCTACCGAGGCCGTGGCGCGTACCGAGGTCGTGGCCGAGGAGGTTCATCCAGCGTCTCGTTCTTCAATCTTGACAATCGGACAACGAAGATCCTCGTCGCGCCAGCAGAGGGCGAGGCTTGGGACACGGACAAGACTGAGAAGGCAAAACAGTGGGCGAAGGTGAGTTGCTCTGACGTTTACTCGTTACTTGGATGCGAATGGAGCTGATCATCTTTGCTATCTCTGCAGAGCTTCGGAGAGGTCAATGCCGTCGACGATGATACATCGGGCTTCGTAGCGACTTTCAAGACTCGCGGGACTGCAGAGCAGGTCAGTAAATTCTGTGAAAGGAGTAATGCTGTCAAAGCAGTTTGTTGACTGGATCTTTTTTCGCGAATAGGTGTTGCGTTCGGGTGCCAGTATCCCTGAGGTAGGCTCGGCGAAGTTGAGCTGGGTTCAATCTTCGGCGCCGTCTGGCGGGGCTGCGGAAGCTTCGAGCCCTGCGAATGGCAGCAGTGCGGATGCGAACGGCGGTGGTCACGACGATGCCGAGGACGACCTGGCTCTGTACGAGAGCTGAAGGAGACAAACCCATCTAAGGCGAATTGAATATGTGTAGGCGGGCGGAGAACGGGGTATACCTTCTCTTCATGCTCGTCGTGTGAGGGAGTGGATAAGGTATCGGGGACCAACGAACATCGTATGTTTGGCCATGGCTTCTGTCCCCTCTCTTGTCCGTCCTGTCCTGCAATTCGAAGCACACTTCAAAGTCTCCAGACTTATGGTCTGTTGAGCATACATGGTTCTCATCTTCCTTTGTTCCCGTGCTTTGGCCTTTGTCCGGTGTCCCTCGCACGTGTAAGAGCGGCTTCTAGATTGTTGTTATCAGCTGAGTGAGTTTGTGAGAATTGAGAGGCTCCGATGCAAGTCAGTGGAACGTCCGCCAGAATCTTCTTTCATCTGACTTTTGGTCCGTTCGACCTCCATCAAACTCATCCGTTTGTCATTCAGAATCCATAGTATTGCCCACAATGCCGTTGCTTTCGTCCGGTGTGCTGCTCCGTTACCCCTTCTGAGCCATCCGTTACCTCTTCTGAGCCATCCGTTTGCCCTGTTAAAGGCACTCACTTGTCCCTTTTCCAGGCTTTGTTCACCCATTTTTTTCTGCCGATGGCCCCTCAAGGCATCCGCTCCCTCATTTGTAGAAGTGTAGTCTGGTAAACCAGACCTACCCCCACGTGATGCGCATTGTCCGCGACAAAGCGAGCCCGCAGGGCGAGGTCTGGGCTCATTCGCCGAAATTTACTTATGATGTCCCTCACCTCCCCGTGCTGAATCGACTCCTCGACCATCTTTGACCATAACACATCTCCATCATTTGACGAGCTATCGACGCAATGAAAACAATGTCAGGTAGTGTATTACACAATCTTGCGGGTGCCAAAATTTTGGCTGCGTGCTGCTGGACATTGACGCTCCAGAGGTCTACGCGTAAGGGCCAGAAGGTCGCCAGTGCTCGCCACTGGTAGAATCAAGGTTTTGCTCGAGGGCCGGAGAGGCAGCCACGTGAGCCATGTGCTCACCATTGTGAAAATAAGCTTTCTACGGTTGCGAAAGAGGATTTCCTCGAATGTGCGACGGAGGGGTCCTGTGAGTGAGGGGACATCCATACGAAATCTGCAGGAGTGCCCCCAGACCATCCCCATGGGATGGCTTCGCAGATGTCACGTGGTCTGGTTTACCAGACTATGTAGAAGTGGTTCGGCAAGCATTACATTAGTTTCTGAAAATCTCAGGGAAAACATACATAGTCTAGACTCCCTCTATGTATGTACAGGCAGTACAGCAGGGTCGCGGACCGCGGTGGGGCTATCCGCTATGGTCTATGCCACTATGTGAATGTGGAATGTGGATGGAGGCACTTGTTGGTTTTCTTGAGTGAATTAAACCTATAAAAATACAGACACTCGAATCTCGCGACACGGTGTCGAAGATCTCGCAACACCGTGTTGAAGACCTCGCGACACGGTGTCGACAGTTAAATGACAAAGGTGGATGAGGGACGAACGGACCTGAGCGAAAAGGTCTAACGGAGCCATGTTCAGGACAAAGGGTGCAAAAGTGTAGGGCGAATGTCAACTTGTGTGTGAGACTTTACAGGATGAAGGTGAGGTAATACAGGGGGAGAGGATAAGACCGGGCGGGCGAACGTATGAGGTTTTAAGGGGACGAACGGATCAAATTCCGGACAAACGAAAAATCCGGCGGACGTTCGACTATTTTGCGGCTCCGATCGAGGCAGGCTGTTCCAAGTCTACGATTGAGGGAAGTTGGCTGCACCTTGACATCATTCAATTCCAAGGGGTCTTGTAAACCCTGCGCTAGGCCGCCCAGATCACCTTTGCACCCAACGAATCCCTTTGGTGTCCGTGCCAGTCGAGGCGGTACATAAAGTCACAGATATCGATCCCTCTCTCTTCAATCTTCTCCCCTCTTTCAACAGGACCACCACCCCTGTTGTTCTTCACCTGTAAACGCTTCTCCGTTTCACCCTACCCTATCTCCCCTCCTCCTCCTGTCTCCTCTAGACCAAGATGAGCAACCGCGACCACCCCTCCGCCGCTCCGGCGTCTCGCACCATCCTCAACTTGGGCAACTTGCCTCCCAAGCGTCAGGGCTTCGGTGCTGCTAACTACCCGCGCACCGCATCTCGCGTCGACCCTAACAACCCGCCGTGGCCCGCGTTCCGTGGTTACCACACCTTCTCCTTCGCCCACGACACGATGGGCAAGCGTCTGCCTACCATCTTGGGAAAGGCGATCGACGATGTCATCCGTACCTTGAACGAGCAGCACGACGAGGAGAAGATTATTGACCTCGCCAAGTGTGTTGAGCGCATGCAGCACCTGATGAACGATCTGAGCAAGAACCGTAAGCTCCGGTAAGTCGCGTCTTTAGATTACATGCGGTATTTGGCCCTTACTGACTATAGCATGCCCATCTTTTGATTCTCAACAGCCCCATCATCGACGACGGCGAAGGAGATGTCGCTCTCTGGAACAAGGAGATCGCCAAGTTCTTCCGCGGCAAGGACTTCATGAACGCCCCCTGGCTCTTCGCCGAGGCGTACAAGTACCGTCGTCTTCATGAGTGCTTCTCCTCTTCCAAGTACTGGAAGGACTACGACGTCTTCTTCCGCCAAAAGTGTGACACTTTCTCTCGATCCGGTACAGCCGTCTTTGAGCTGTCGACGCGTTTCGCTGAGCCCTTCTCGTACCCAGCGGAGGCAACGGACGAGGAGAAGTACACGGCGCGCAAGCTCATCTTCCACGAGCTTACCCAGGTCTGCCTCTGGGGTAACGCCACGGATCTGAGTCTGTTGATCAACATGACTGAGGAGGACATCAAGAAGCTCCAGAGTACCGGTGGCGAGCACCTTGCCGCGACGGAGAAGAACATTCTCGGTAACCATCTCGAGAAGATCTGGGAACTAGTCAGCAAGATGAAGAACGGCCGAATTGACTTCATTCTCGACAACGCTGGCTTTGAGCTTTACTGCGATCTTGTCTATGGTAAGTCTTTTTGCGTGTCACAATCGTCTTTCTTACACCGCGTTTCTGACTTTTCTTTTGTCATCTCTTACAGCTGACTGGTTGATCCAGTCCGGCATCGCGACCGAGATCCACTTCCACGGCAAGCGTTTGCCATGGTTCGTGTCCGATGTGACGCGTAAGGTACGTGTTATGAGCTGCCCTTTCTTTTATTGCACATCTTTACCGTAGTACTCACAATGCTCTGCCTCCTGTAGGACTGGGACTGGCTTTTGAACTCGACATTCTACGGCTCGCTATTCCCAACTGCGCCTGACGCTGAGGTTGCCAGTTTGAAGCAAATAGCTACGCGCTGGAAGAACTACGAGCGCAAGGGTCAATTCGTGTACGAGCAACATCCCTTCTGGTGCACGGGCTACACCTTCTGGTCGCTCCCTGCGGAGGCACCCGATCTCTTCTTGCACCTGGCAGATTCCGACCTCGTCATCTTCAAGGGTGACTTGAACCACCGCAAGCTGACCTACGACTGTCAGGCACCGAGTCAAACACCCTTCGACATCGCCATCGGCCCGTTGGCACAGGAGCCTGGTTGCCCACCGGTTGTCAGTCTGCGAACAGTCAAGTCGGACGTCGTCGTAGGTGTGGACAGCGACGTTTCCGACCGACTCGACAAGGACGAGCCCGGCTGGCGTATTTCGGGCAAGTACGCCGTCGTGTTGCTCAGTGAAGGCCACCCGGGCGAGGACGTCAAGTTCCCCGCCGAATGATTTCCCACAACAGGCTCTTTCTGCGATTCACTCCCTGTCACTAAACTGCGCAACAAAATTTACGAAACGGGCTCTGTTTGACAGGGGGGTGCTGTGCCTTTACTGCGATCCCCTGGCTTAGAAGGCACATAAACGACATTACGACTCGCTGATTTTTCTTTGCTACAACGCCAGGACGACTTTCCGATCTCCCCCTCCCCTCTCCCTCCCTCTCCTTCTCGTTGTCCCTCCTCCTCTCAACCAAAGAAATACGATATGTAAAAAATTCTCACCTTCTTACCTTCGTCGCGAACGGCGAAGGACGCGTTCGAGTGACATTCGGGATCTCGGTGAATGGAAGTTTTTAGCGCAGTGTCAGATGCCACGTGGTGTGTGGGCTTTTGCTGTGATCCCGACAACCGAGTGTAATCGTCCTGATCGTCATGCGCATCGCGAGCCCTGTAAGGAGAAGGATTCCTTGCTTGAATGCCCTCTCGCAGCCCCACGACCTTCGCCCCTTCCTTTGCCCGCGACTTCCTCAAGCAGTGCCTACGGTGTGCGGACCGAATTCTCAATCTTGTTCCCGCCCGCTCCTACTTCCGCGTTGCCGATTCGAGCCCGCAGTCACAGCAGTCACAGGTTCCCATCTCTCCACTAAGGTCTCGGGCAGCAATGGACAGCTCTGAGACCATGCCAGGCGGGCCTGGAGGCACAGGCAGCGATGACACCGTCCAGTTCGTAGACGAACCTCACTCGATGTTAGGTGGTGAAGGCTCGAGCACGTCGCCAAGCGGGCCGCCTGCAAATGTCGGTGAAGACGGAGACGACGGCGTGCCAGCACAGGACGAAATGCAAGTCGATGGTTCTGTTGGAGCACAAGCCACGCCAGCCTCTGCACCACCGAGTCTGGAACTCGCTCCGGTTCCCCGTCCTCCGATATCGCTCCGATCGCCTCATTCTATCGCCTCAGCTCCATCCGCGCTGCACCGAATAGCAGAGGTGCCAGACGCTTCGTTTTCGGGCGAGACACCCGCGCCATCAGCCGAAGAGGGCTCAACGCCGGATGAACGTTTGGTTTCTTCAGCGGGAATCACAGAGGCAGGAACTCCTCCAGTTGCTTCCCTTCCCGGCAGCAACGAACTCAGTTTCACAGCCGCGCCCCCGCAACCTGTTCTCACCAGCACACCAACAGGGCATCCTCTCGACTTCAACCGTCAACTTGGCATGGGCCCGCCAGGATCCGATCTCGCCAATTCTTTCACCATGAATGCTGCTGGAACCAGTGCGGGTGCAGGCATGACATCGCGCAAGCCTTTCAGCGCACTCTGAGCATGCCGCTCGGCAACAGACTTGGCCCACTGCAAAGACCACAGCGCTCGTCACAACGTATCCCCAACAAACGTGCGGTCAGCAGCAGCAGTTTCGGCCTTTCCAAGCGCAGAGAATCACAATCCAGCGTCAATTCTGTTCAAGAGGGTAGCTCTGGTGGAAATGGGAGGTTGGCAGGTGGCGTGTCCCAACGCAATGGTGCGGATGGAACACCAAGCGACGACATCACCTTGCCTGAGGAGGAGGACGACGAAGAAGACGGACTCTCAGAACAAATGGATGAGGGCGATGATGCAGGTGAGTCTGCTTCGATTCTGCTGTCATTCTATGCCGGCGCATAACTGACATGCCTTGCTGCTATCATTCGACAGTACCATTCCCAGCCCTGCTCGCAGATACTCTGCAGCTCTCGATCTCCACCCTTCTACAGCTCATTTCTCCACACTTGCTCGACCCTTCACACGAACGATACTCGGCTTCCAGCATTCAAGTACCAGTCACGAGCATAGAAGCTCTACTGGAAAGTCACCGCGCCTTGAATTGGCTGTGCGCCAAGATGGACGACGCGGGTTCCATTTCAGCCGCGGACGTACGCAGTACCGCGGACAAGCTATCGGCGGTTGCAGATGCTGCTCGTCTGACGCGGAACTCTGGAGAGGAGGAGGCGGAGGATGTTGTTCTGGTGCGAAGCAGCATGTCTCCCGCGCAAGGTCACCTGGCAGCTGCGCACGAAGTCGGAATTCCCACGTCCGAATCATCAGCGAGTATGTCCATCACCTCTACGTCTCGGGCGCCATCGTCTATCTCGGGCTTCAGCAGGGTCGAGCGCTCCAGTCCGTCCACCGCAGTCTCAAGTCTGCACCTGCCACATCACATCTCGTCAACTTCGCGCGCAAACAGTATGCTCAACCCGGCGAGCTCCCCGATGGAAGGACCCAATTCTTCCTATTCTTCGCAAAAGGAGGTGGACTTTGACATCGCTGAGCTTGTGCAGCGCGCGGCCGATGCAGTCAGCGGACAAGCTGCTGCGCGAGGTGTCGAGATTGCGCTCTGCCCTCCGGTATGTACCATGATCAAGAATGGAAGTACCAGTGCAAGTGCGAGTCTGGAGCAAACACTGGGGTGAGCGTCCGCGGTGATGAGGGTGCAGTTCGATTCGGTATGCTCCACGCCCTCAGCAAGGTTGTCGAGCAGTGCGAGCGGGGGAGGACAGTGCATGCAGCGCTTTGCGTAACGGAGCTCTCGGAGAGCGTGGCCGAGGCGCATGCGTCAAATGGCAAGGGCAAGGCACGCGAAGCGGGCGCGAATGTGCAGTGCTGCCTACATATCTATCAAAAATCGCAGGACGGAGAGTCTGCTACCGGATCGTCAACGGAAAAGGATGCTAGGGTGCCGGAGTCTCCCGTGAGCCCGGCTGGTCGACAACGAAAAATGCAACGTACTCTCAGTACGAAGTTCCTTCAAGGGATCTGCTGTAGAGTTACGGTTCGTGATGTGCCCTGGCCACAAGTACTCGGCGACCACAACAGAACGTCCAGCGAAGTCGACGAGCATCGGTCGAGTGAGGTCGGAACAGAGCAGGGGGACGCGCTACAATACAGCTTATACTACTACCTCAAGCGGGAGGTCCCCTGGTAGAGGCCGCTGCCGTCGACCTTCGCGAATCATTCTCACGGCAAAGATATCTACCCTCGGTTTCAGTCGGTCGTGAACCGAGCCTGAGCGAGTTGGTCGGCTTCGTCGAGACGGAGCTCAGGGCGAAGGGACGGACTGTTGCATTGCACGCGCAGGGTGAAAGCACCGGAGCAAAGCAGCTGATATCAATGCTCAGCTCTTGGGGGTGCAGTGTTGCGCTGTTCCCGCTGCCGCGGATTCAGCGAGCCGGAGCGGGTCTAGGGAATGGGAACACCGTGTTAGAGGAGACCGGGCTTTGGGCAGGTGTTCCTCACGAGTACGGCTCGTCGATGGACGTTTCTGACTCGATGTCGAACGATCCGAACGAGAGCGTGGGCTCAGAAGTTGATGCGTTAGGCGCGCCGATGACAGGTGCCACCCAGCGAAATTTGCGGACGGCGGTTGCTCTGGTGCCGGACGGAAAGCCGTCGTTGGTCAGTTACCCGAGCGGGTTGCAGCTGCCCTTACTCCCACAATCCTCTTCAGGTGAGGGTGCCCGACTTGCTCGCGGAAGCATGGACACCGTCATGGGCTTGAACGGAGACGAGGGTTCGCGCTTCTCCTCTACAGATTCGGCGCCGTTTGATGCGGCGGTGCTGGATCCGGTCACAGGTGTGCCGCTGGCTGTCACCGGAAGTGGCCAGGGTGTGGACCGGCAGGTGACAGAGGAGACGATCGCTGCTGGCCTCAGTTCTCAAATTGTGCCCTTCAGCTTCGTCATCATAGACGACGACGTGGAGGTGTTGCAGCGGGAGCTATTGAGACTGCAGTCTGCCGTACCGATGCTTCGTTCCGCTCTTGGTTCTCCGGTCCAAACTCCCGGTTTCGGGCACCAGTGGGATCCCCTATCGCAGCGTAAAACGGCGTCAAGGTCTTCGATGCCGAGCGGGCGGCCAGCACTGCCTCATCGCTCCGGTTCCAATGCGCAGATTCAGCGTGTACTTGCCGAAGAGAGAGGAGAGGCGTATGTCAAGGCTGCACAACCACCTAGCGGGGTGCCCATGCAAAAGGTACCTTCGACAGCGGACAGCCCCACGTACGCCATCATTCACCTGACTAGCTTGGGCAACTTCAGACTGGTACGAGATTTCGTGCGATCCATGATCGAGTCGACCTCGGCACAGCAGCGGGCCGGTGTGCCTCTTTCCTTACCGGAGATCCTTGTCATCCCCAAACCCATTGGTCCAAGGCGACTCCTGACGACGCTACATACTGCTGTGCATAAACCGCTGGTGGATGAGTTCTTCGTCCCTATTGCGACCAGTCCACTCAACCCGGGCATGAGCTCAGTGCAAGGTGGTTCAGGATTCCTGGACGTCTTCGGCCGCGAATCTAACTTACGGACGAGTCACTTATCGGATCCTGATCCGATTCCGTTGCAGCAGGCCTTGGACACGAAGATGGCCGCACCTTTGGTTGATCCTACTGCCGTAGTTCCTGCTCCGGTGCGGGAGGCCGCCTTGCTTCAGCCTGCAACTGCCGAAGCGATTCAGGAAATGCCAAAGGTGGACACAGCGCAAGGTGCGGCATTGAACAACGGTGCTCAGGTTCAGGCTTCGGCTCCAGCGAGCAGCGTGCTTAACAAAGGACGCGTGGAGAGCTCGCTGCCGGTTCCCGCTGCCAGTCCAGGTACCCATACTCCGTGGTCCGGTGCGTCCGCAGCTGGAAAGAGAAGCCACCCGAACAGTCCACTACCAATGGACGCGCTGGAGTACTTCAACGAGACAGCTTCGCGAATGGGCAGCCGGGCGGCCAGCGGAATGTTAGTCCAAAGTGCGGATGGTAAATCTGCTGGTATTTTCTTCCGACCTGGGGATCATGGTCGTTCTCAGAGCGGCTCAGGTCATAATCGACGTGGGTCGACGGACCTGGCTGATTCGGATCGTGGTTCTGGGGCGGAATACAGTTCTACTTCCTCGCGATGGCCTCCTTCGCAGCAAGGTGACCTGCAGCTGCGGGACCTTCGACGGCAGTCGGCAACGACTGTTCAACCTGATGCCGATGCTGCGTCACATACGTCGTCACGTCGTCGTCGTAGCCCGTCGATAGGACAGCCAGTAAGCGCACGACCGTACCCGAGTGGTAGCCTGTTCTCGCCCGAAGTGGGATTGAGGCTGTGTTGGCTGGAAGTGAGCCTCCTGTAGCAACGCCTCTGGGCCCACCCAATCGCCACCCTGGCCCGCAGACACCATGGGAACCCAGCTCGATGGCACCTCGACCAGGACCCGCTGCTGTGATCGCTGCGTCCGGAACACCTTCTGCACGGTCACCTCAGCAAGGATCGACTGTGAGCCCACCCGAATCAGTGATGCCTCCTCCGCCTTCTCCTGGCGAATCGCCCGTGCCAAAGGAGCTCGATCTCCCTCCGATCAGTGCCGACGCGAGACCGGAACCGAGCCATAGCATTGATAGTGGTTCGAGTCATGCACCGAGGCACCTCCTGCACCCACACAGCTCGGCTCAGTGGCCTCCGGGGCAGCAGCCACAGGCTGTAGCGATGACACCGCAGCAGTCGACAAGAGGTGTCAAGCCTAGTGCTTTACCCCAGCCCGGTCTTCTTATCGGTGCTGGCTTTGCTGCGAAGGACAAGAAGGTTGCGGCGCCGAAGAAGTCGCTCCTTCGTGAGCCCGTGTTGCCGCCCATCAAGGTGCTCATTGTTGAAGGTAAGTCTACAAGCTTCTTTTCATGAAAGATTTTGAAGAGATCTGACAGTGAGATGTTCCTGTGTTCTTTTCAGATAACCCTATTAACCAGCGCATCATGGCCAAGTTCATGGACAAGAAGAAGATCAAGTATGAGATTGCGACGAACGGAAAGGATGCGATTGAGCGTTGGCAGAGTGGAGGTTTCCATCTCATCCTGGTAAGTCTTGATTTGCCTTTTCTGAATCATGATCTGGCAGGCGTTGGGCGCTGACTTCCTATCACCTACAGATGGATATTCAACTCCCAGTCATGGACGGCATCGAAGCTACTCGCGAGATCAGGAGACTCGAACGTTCGGCAAATATTGGTATTTTGCCGAACACGCCGCCAACGGGCCACAGTAGTTCTCGTCGAGAAGGTGACTGGACGACCATGCCGCCTGCTCGCCCGGCGATGTCAGCATTCCGCGCCTCCGTCATCATTGTGGCTTTGACGGCCTCCGTCTTCAACCCGGATCGAGTCGCTGCTCTAGCTGCTGGATGCAACGACTATCTCACAAAGCCAGTCAACCACAACTGGCTGGAGAAGAAGATCATCGAGTGGGGTAGCATGCAGTACATCCTTCTTTCCGGCTTCCCGTCGAACAACTGGGATCGATGGAGGGAGGAGCGTAGATTGGATGCTGCGACTGTGGCTGCTGGTCCGGGTGCGAATCGACAGGTTGTCCGTGACATACGACGGGGCTTCAACTCGGGTCCGGATGAGAATGCACGCAAGCTTGCGAGCAAACTGCATATCTCTCGACCGGCGCGTTCTGGACGCGGATCACCGGGTCCTCCGGTGCCGGCGCAGACCGTGCCAGGTCGACTCGTCCAGCCCGACTTGGGACATCATGGTCGTCGGTCTGAAGCGTGGCAGAATCAGGCGGGCTGTGCCGGTCCGCGCAGCTCTGGAAGCACGGATAGCTCTGGATCATCTATCCGGCTGTACACGAATGGTCCTGCGGCCATCAGTAGCGACCTCAACCAGCCGGGTACGGAGGCGAAGGATGCCCTTCCTGTGCTCCGTGAGACGAGTCCGCCGGTGGACCCGGTCGTGCCTTATCCGACCGTGACGCCTTCGCCTCTGGTTCAGCAGATGGAACCCGGAACTGCGGGTGATCCCTCGTTACTGTCTGTTACTCCAACTCAGATGGCCAGTCCTTCCCCGGTGGCGGAAGAAGATGTGGAGAAGCTGATCAACGACGGGCAGGTTACGAAGGCGTTGCCGGACGGGAGCTCTGTGCAGAACTTGATAGGCTGAGGTGGGCGGCCCTCTTTCTCTTCCCACCTTCTCGAAGGATGGTCCGGGTTTTACGATTCGGAACTCCATGTTGGAAACCGGAGGGGACATCGCCAATCCATACATAGACACACGAAGAGATATGCCCCCAAACTCCCATATGCCCCGCACCTCCTCGAACTCCTTTACCCATTCGGCTTCCTTCAGTTTGCACTCCTCTTCTCGATGGTTGGCAACGCATCCCCGATCAGTCAGGGGTGTTTTTTTCTTTTTTCTTCTTCTCCTTCAACGCGCGCTCACATCCTTATACACCAATTGTAGCACCCATCCCCCCCCAAAACCCTCACCATTTTCATCGACTCCCTCCCCTTCTGACTTCTCCTCTTTACGATGCTTCGCAAATTGCACTTTTCATATCATTGATGATTGCCACTTTCTTTGTTCGAATCGTGCTATCTGGGAGTCATCCTCGTGTTCAGTCTCTCTCTTGCAGGCAAGGGAGTCACGTTCCACACCTTGGAAGCTGGAGAAAGTAGAGGAGGTCCATTCAATCGAGCTGCGCGCCGGGCGGTAGGTATACAATCGAATTTCGGGTCTGGAAGAAAAGAAAAACTGGGACCGCTTGCGGAGGAGAAGCTTTCATGCGACAGCAGTCATGTTGGATGTGTGCTGTGATGTTTGGAGAGAGTCCGATTGTTGTGCCGGGGCGTCCTCAAAGTCCCTATAGATGGCAGAGATGTGAAGGAGATTTGTCAGTCCCTTGACCCTTGACCGGAGTGGGAAAGAGCAGGAAGGGAGGATAAGGACTGACCACTTGATGTTGAAACGTGTGACGCGTGGCTTGGAGACGAGGACCTCTCTCCTTAGCTTGGTCACGTCCAAGTCGACCTTTGTCAAATCCAACACCTTGTTCGGGTCATCCACATACTGCTGGAGATCCGGCCTGGACTCCAGATATTCCTTCTCCAAAAAGTTGTTAACGTAATACCCGACGCGAATGAATTCGGCGTCCTTGTAGGAAGCTGTGAGGAGGATGACGGTTACGCCTAGGAGGTCGGTTTCGGGGATCTTGGAAGGGGAGGGTGCTTCGGCTTCAAATTCGAAGGAGTTGACGCCGACGGGGACGGGGCCGACCATGCATGAGTCGAGTTCTTGGTCGTACTTGGATGAGGCTGCGCTGCCGACGTAGATGAGCTTCCACTCGATGTCTGATAGGCGCGCGCGCGAGAGAGAGAGAATATAAGTTCGAGTCAGTGGACGCGTCGCAAGTGATAGCCGCTGGATGTTCGGTGCTCACCTTCTGAGAGTGGAGAGATGCACTCAAAGGTGACGCGGAAGATGTATGGGTCGGCAAAGTTTGCGGTTGCGTTGGTCATTTCGACATTCTGGATAGACGGAAGGAGAGAGTGTGTGAGTGACGCGACGTGGGATGGGGAGGGAGGATGGTTGCTGCGCTTACCTGGAGATGGACGATGGACATGATGGGCGAGTGAGTGAGTGCTATTGAAGATGAGTGTGTGTGGGTAGAGATGAGTGGGTGAGTGGGTGGTGGTGGAAGATGGGAAGAAGGAGTTGGAGAGAGCGAGAGTTGTGTTGCTTTTTGTGCCGGCCCTTTCGAGAAGCGACTCAACGAAACGCGTCGCGCCACCGCGTCTCTTTCCAGGCAGTACAGCAGTGTCCTTCCCTTTCTCTCAGACACCAACACCAATCTCTAAAGGAGCGCGTCGCGTCGCGTCGTGTGGAGGAGACCCGCGTCAAAATCAATCTACCACGTGACTTTGCTAGATGTCGGACCGATGAGCCGGCGTCCTGACTCACTGACTCGCTCGCTCACTGACTGCCTTGACTCGACGATGAGAAGAAGGTCGGGCCACCGCCTTCTGTATGCTCGTAGCACCTCATGTCATTATTGCGGCGTGGGTCCGTGTGAGGGAGGCGCTCTGTGCTGCTGTTGTTGCTGCGTGTGAGAATCTCATCTCCAGCATGTCTGCGCTGCTCTTCCTTTCCTTCTGAGGGCGGGGACTTTGTTATGCTCCTTCGAAGTTGCCTCGCTCGCCTCAATGAATCTGACCACCACCTTCTCCTAAATCTGTCTGAAGGAGTGACGAACAAAGACAAGTAAGGAACCCTGCGCCACCGAGGAATCTCATCTCAGCAGCGAGCGAGGCAGTGAGTGGGCTGAGTCGAGCTGAGCACAGAGCGCATCTATAAATATGCCACTCACACTGGACTTCCCTTCGCATCTCCCTCCCACAGTCAACTTCTTCTCCCAATAAGAACCTTCTCTCTCACCTCTTCGATTAGCAACATGCCAGAGCACGTCGTCGGTGTCAGGCCCAAGGGCGTCCCGGCCTCCTACGCAGCCGGCAAGACCATCATGATCGACAACTTCGACTCCTTCTCCTACAACATCGTCCAATTCCTAGCAGAACAAGGAGCAGACATCACCGTCTACCGCAACGACGAGCTCACTCTCGAACAGCTCATCCAAGATCAGCCAGCACGCATCGTCATCAGCCCCGGCCCCGGTCACCCGCTCACAGATTCTGGCATTTCCATCGACGCCATCAAACACTTCTCCGGCAAGATCCCCGTCCTCGGCGTCTGCATGGGCCTCCAATGCCTGTACGCCGCACACACAGGCGAAGTCGCTTATGCAGGCGAAATCCTTCACGGAAAGACCTCTCTCGTCGTTCACGACGGTCGAGGCCTCTTTGCCGGTCTCCCCAAGCAAGGCATCCAAGGAACCCGCTACCACTCCCTCGCAGCTCAATTGCCTTCCTTGCCAGCCGAGCTCGTAGTCACATCCAAGACACAATCCGGCGTCGTCATGGGCATCCGACACACCCGCCACACCGTCGAGGCCATCCAGTACCACCCCGAATCGATCCTCTCCGAGTCCGGGCGGGAGCTCATCTCCAACTTCCTCAGCTGGGTCGGCGGGACCTGGGCAGAGAACCCACAGGCTGGCATTGGAGAGCGCGAGATCGCGGCCGCGGAGGCGAGTAGGGCCGTCAAGATGGAGATGGAACCCGCTCAAGATCCTGCCCCGTCCGGGCCTGCCGCCGGGTCCCTCGCCGCCGTAGCAGCGGGAGCCGCCAACGTCGCATCCGAATCAGCACCCGCTCCAAAGGACACAGAATCACCCCAATCATCCACTCAGACCAATGGCATGCCAGTCAAGACAGCCGCTACGATTCTAGACCGCATTCACGTACAGCGACTCCGCGACATCGCCGCAACAAAGTCCTTGCCCGGCTTCTCCCACTCCGAGCTGGAAACTTCAATCGCTCTCCACCTCGCTCCCCCGCTTATCAACTTCCCCGCCCGTCTGCTGGCTCACTCTGCCCGGGGAGGTGGGGCCAAGTCCGGACTCAACTTGCCAGGAGTCATGGCAGAGATGAAGCGCGCCTCACCTTCGAAGGGTGATATTGACCCCACAGCGCATGCGGGAAGGCAGGCACTGAGCTATGCCCTCGCTGGTGCGTCTACCATCTCCGTCCTGACGGAACCCACCTGGTTCAAGGGTACCCTGCACGATCTCTCTCTCGCTCGACGGGCCATCGACACCTTGGGTCCCATGCGACCGGCCATCCTCCGCAAGGATTTCATCGTCGACACCTACCAGATCGCAGAAGCTCGCTTGGCAGGTGCCGACACGGTCCTTCTCATCGTCGCCATGCTCACCGACGACCACTTGCTCGAGCTGTACAACTACAGTGTCAAGCTTGGCATGGAACCTTTGGTGGAAGTCAACAATGCCGCTGAGATGACGCGTGCGCTCAATGTGGTCAATGCCAAGGTCATCGGTGTCAATAACCGGAACTTGCACGACTTCAACGTCGACATGGGTACCACCTCTCGCCTCGCAGACGCCGCGCGGGAGCGCGGTGTCATTCTCTGCGCTCTGAGCGGGATCACCGGTCGGGCGGACGTAGAGAAGTACATGAATGAAGGGGTGGACGCCGTCCTAGTCGGCGAAGCCCTGATGCGCAGCTCCGACAAGCGCAAGTTCATCCACGGTCTCATGGGCATCGATAGCGAGACGAGCGCGAGCGCAGCAGGTCTACCTTCGTCCGGACTTGCTACCCCGACTCCCTCCGCTCCACTCATGCTGTCCTCACCTGCTTCTCAACAAAGACAACAACCGCTCGTCAAGATATGCGGTATCACTTCTACCGAGGCTGCCGTGTCGGCCGCGTTGGCTGGGGCCGATATGTTGGGAATGATCCTGGCTCCTGGGACGAAGCGGACGCTGAGCCTTGCCCAAGCAGCGGACATCATCAATGTCGTCCGTTCGCTCCGGGCGGACAGGACTCGATCCGTCAAGCCGCGAACGAAGCTCTCGTCGCGTCTCTCACCGCCCAGGCTCAGGGTTCTTCCACGAGCTCGACGGCAGAGGAGATTGCGACCAAGGCGCGCGCTTCGGTTGGTGGGCAGGATTGGTTCACGTACTATGCCTCTGTGCTGCGCTCGAACCCTCACAAGCCGCTCATTGCGGGTGTGTTCCGCGATCAGACACTGTCGGAGATTGTGCATGCGACCCAGACGCTCAAGTTGGATGTGGTTCAGCTGCATGGACGGGTCGATGGTGAATTGGGTGGGACGGGGATTGCGTGGGCTCGTTTCTTGCCGGGTGTGCTCGTCATCCGGGTCTTCCATGTTGCCAGTGATGGTAGTGCGGTTCCCGGTCAGGGAGAGCTGAGGGAGGTTAGTCGGCCTGGGCTACACCATTTCGCAGCGCTCGACACGGCTGCTGCTCCTGCTCCTGCGACGAACGGCGTAGCAGTGTCGGCTGGTGGGGGAACGGGCAAGTCGTTCGACTGGACTCTTGCGCGGACGGTCTCGGCGCGGGCGACGTATGCGGGTGCTTCGGAGCCGTTCCCGTTCATCCTTGCCGGTGGGTTGAATCCGGAGAATGTGGGCGCGGCGGTGGAGAGTGCGGGTAGCGGGGTGTTGGTTGTGGATACGAGTAGTGGGGTTGAGGTGGATGGGAGGAAGGATATGGGTCTTATCAAGGCTTTTGTGGATGCTGTTAAGAATCCCAAGTGAGCGGTTGAGGTGAGGCGCGCCAGATTCCATTCCAGGTGTTGCGGCGGGATCCATCTGCCTAAACTCAAGGCAGGACCTTCATCCTCCATCTTCGCTGCTGGCTTTCTTGCTTCCTTGCCAGCCATTCTCATCGACTCGCCTGCTGCCAGACTCCATAGTCACGAATACCAATCAACGATACACTTTCTCAATCTTGCGGTGTTGCCCATGGAATGCTTGAGATCAAGAAAGAGCTTCAGAGAGAGAGAGAGATGCGGGTGCAGGGGCAAGACTAAGCGCAGTGAGAACGGTGTACAGCAGTACGGAAGGAAGGAAGGAACGGTCCACTCGCTCCATATCCGCTACGCATGCACATAGCGGTCAGCAAGACGTGTTCTTCGCTGGAAGTTTCGGACTCTCTGGCTCGCAATGGGCTTCAATCGAGTATGCCTTACCGACCTACATCTGAGTTGCGCTGTGCTGGCGTCCCCTGCACTGCACCGAGACTGACCGCATGCCATTCGTTTGTGCAACAAGTCGCGCTGACCATGCATACTTCCTACAACCCTTCACTTCTCCTCCGCTGGCACATCCTCTTGCACCTATGCTTCTCTCCCCGTAACCGCGGTCGTCGTTATCACTGGTGTCACGCTGTGCTGTCCATTCCACCTGGCTGCATATTTCGATGATCCTAACCAGTCCGACCCACCAGGGGGAGGGCAACAACGACAAAAACCAAGAATGCGCATGAATGCAGTCATTCTGAGCCAGGAAACGAACAGAACTCTACTCTTACGTGCCTGTCTGACTGTGTATTGCAGTTGATCACCTTCTCTTTCCTCTCCGCCAGTGTTGCCAGCATTGATTGCGTCTGGACGCGCTTTGATGACATGCCGGAGGGTGACAGGAGTGTTCCTGCTGACCTTTCCCGTTTCCGTCCGTCTTCCCCTCCTAGTAACCCTGACGACAAACAAACGAGCGCTCATCGCTACCAAGGCTGTTACACTGCAGCCGTCCTAGATCCACTGAGCCCAGGCAACATACCGCGGGTCGTCATTGGGCAGCGAGGAGACAGCGACCGATCCCATCGACAGCCAGGCCTTCGCGACCAATGCCGTTGGGCAGCCAGGCACGGCCATCTCATCATTGGCTGGCCCCGTAAGTCCCTGCACACGTCCACGCATCACGCCGTTACAAGGCTCCTGGCTGATCACGTTGAGCTGTCCTGCAGGGCCAAGAACAGCCCGACCTTGAGAAAGTTCCTCGCCAGCCTCTCTGCACAGGTCCAGGACGGTGCTCCCTTCACGCATCTCGACCCTGTCTTTCTGGGTCAAGGGCAAGACAATGTGCCTGGCTCGGAACTCAACTTTAGCTGGAGGACGGTAGGTTTGCGGCAGTGTATGGCGCAATCGACGGAGCTCGAACAGGCAAGGAATTCAGTTTGGCTTTCTCATGAGGGACGCTCAGGGATCTCGTCAGTGTCCAGGCGTCCAGGACCTAAACCCTTCAATGGTGCCCTTTAGGATCAACGAGAGGAGAAATAGGAGATGGTCTGTGCGTTTGAAGGGGGCAAAAGTGATAAAAGAAGCGCCCATCCACCAGGACCCTCCAGATTTTCCCCCCTCATCACACACTCACCCAAGGCTCCTCTCCACACTTGCTTTTCCACATACTTCACATACTTTTCTCACTCATCCACACCCACTCTCACCCACTCACCCACTCTCACCCCCTCATCCACTCACCCGACTCTTCCGTCCACCCACTCGACCACTCACCACCCACCAACTCACACTCAACCACCCATCCATCCACCGACGCCATCGACCATCGACATACTTCCTCGACCCACCCACGCCGCACCCCTGCCTCAAGCAGTCAAATCTCAGCTCCTCAAGGCCTGATCAAGACATCGCTCAAGACTCAAGACGGCCGTCCTCTCCTTTCCACCTCAAGTCCTGGTCGGCCTCCCCTACACCCAGGTCCCGGTCGTCCTCCCTCCCTGCCTTGGTACGCGGTCTCGCCCACTCAAGCACGGTCACCCTCCTCCACCTCCCATCCTGGTTCTTGATACGCGGTATTGCCCGCTAGAACCGGCCACCTTTCCCTCCTGTCGGTCTGCTGGCCTCCTTCCCCCGTCTCCCTCCTGCCTCAAGACCGACTGTCCTCGTCTCCTCGACTCGCCTCAAGATCAGCCTTCCTCCCCCTCCTCCTCCTCCTCTTCCTCCCCTCCTCCCCCTGCTCTTCCTGCTCTTCCTTCACCTCCTCCTCCCCCTCCTCCCCTGCTCTTCCTTCATCTCCTCCTCCCCCTCCTCCCCCTGCTCTTCCTTCATCTCCTCCTCCCCTCCTCCCCCCTGCTCTTCCTTCACTCCTCCTCCCCCTCCTCCCTCTCCTCCTCCCTCCTCCTCTCCTCCCCTCTCCATCCCCGCCTCGCCTCGCCGCCCTATCTCCTTCTTGCCTCAAGACCGGCCATCCCTCTCTCCCTCGCCCGCCTCCTCCTTCGCCTCCTCCCTCGTCCCTCGCCACCTCTCCCTCGTCCCTTGTCTCTCGCCATCCCTTCCTCGCTTCCGTCCCTCGGTTCCTCTCCTTCGCTCCTTCGCCTCCATTGCCTCCCAGTCCCTCTCGCCTTCGCCTTTCCCTCGGTTCCCTCGCCTTCGTCCTCCCTCGCCTTCCTCGTCCTTCGCCTCCCTCGCCTCTCGCCTCTCCTCCCTCTCCTCCTCGGTCTCTCCCTCGTCCCTCGCTTTCGCCCTCGCCTCCTCGTTCCTCGCCTC
>MAPW01000103.1:0-120440 GCA_001689995.1 Tilletia indica
TGTGAGATAGGAAGAGGAGGAGGAAGATGCGCCTGGGTTGTTGTTGCTGACGATGCTGTTGCTGCGTGTGCTGATGGGTGATGATGGGGCTGCAACATTTGTCCCCGAGAGATGAATGCGCGGTGTTGTTTGCTGATGTGCGCCGTGCTGTGAGGATGGTATTGAAGCAGTTGATCCTGTTCTGCGTATAGGAGTGCGTGCCTGTTGCTGTTGCTGTTGCTTGAAGGGAGAGGATCGTCCTGAGGAAGTAGGTGCGTGTGATGCTGGTGAGGATGAGGATGATACGATGTTTGCGAGGTCTACCTTGGCTCTGATCCTGGGTGAGGAAGCAGAGGAAGCGGAGGGTGGGGAGAGTGTTGAGGTGGAGAGTGGTCTTCCCTGTGATGAGGGTGGTCTGTATTGAGCTGTTGATGATGTTGGTCTGAGGACTCTGGTTGGATTGGGTGATGTTGATGATGCTGAGGAAGAAGAAGGTCCTCCTACTGGTGTTGTTGAGATGCCGCCGAGGACGCGTCTCTTGGGTGGTTGTGTTGCGGCTGCTGCTGGCATCCTTTCCTTCTTGCTGATGACGAGATTGAGGTCGTCGATGTCAGCCTTGAGCCCGCCGACCTCATCCATGGAAAAAGTGTGAGAAGTGTTCCCACGTGGCATTCACTCACCTCACTCGCTCGCACAGGCGCATTCATTCCTCCCTCTTGACCATCAACTACTCCCTCAGCACACACACACACAATGGCAGACGCCAGAGGACCGCGCAGCAAAGGCAGCAAGAGCAAGAAACTTGGTGAGCACTTCCCTCGCAATTCCATTGGAAGCCCGCCAGCTGTTGACTGACTGATCTATGTCTGTGCGTTACCAAAGCTCAAGAAGCGACAGGCAGCTCAGGCTGCGGCGCGCAAGAGCAGACACCGACAACAGCAAGTACGAGCCAGCATCAGTCCTCTTTGGTGATGACAGCCCTTCCACCCCGTCCTCATCATCAGCAGCCGCAACAGGCCTCTTCGACAGCGGAGTATCATCACCACCACAGCCCACCACAAACTGCAGACGCCGAAGCCGCCCCAACAACAGCCAAGAATGGAGACCTGGACGAACTGCAACAGGCCCTTGCACGCGCAGAGTCGCGAGCATCAGCTGCCGAAGCGAGCCCAAGCCGAGCTCGAAAAACAACTAGCATCCTCCTTCAAGGAAGCTCGCGCATCCGACAAGGCCAAACAGACCCTCGAAAAGAAACTCAGCGTCGGCGGAGAGAAGGCTGAACACTTCGAGATGGTCAAAGCAGGTCTCGAGCATCAAATCGCTCAGGCTAATCGAGCAAAAGAAGCCTTGGAGAAGGAGCTCGCCGACGCGACTGAAGAGGGACATGCATCCCAGCTGGCCAAGGCGCACATCGAGAAGGATTTCAGGATCGGATAGCTCAGTCCGAAGCCGCCAGAGAAGGATCGCTAAAGAACTCGCAGCGACCAAGGACCAAGTCGGCGTCTTGGAGAAGGATCATGCTCAATTCAAAGCTCAGCTCGAAGATGATCTGAAACAGGCAAAGGCTAAAGCAGATCAACTCACTGCAGATCACAAATCTTCTGAGGAACGTGCAAAGAGCGCCGAATCAGAGCGGGCACGACTCGACAAGGAGCTCTCAGTCTAAAAGGACCGCGCGGACAGTTGGAAAAGGATCATTCCTCTCTCAAGGACCAATATGCCAGTCTTACAAACTCCAACAAAGACGCACAGGACAAACATACGCAGGCTACCTCCCAGCTCGAAAAAACTTCAATCCGAGCACTCTTCCCTCCAGTCCGAACTCAGCACCCTCAAGAAAAGTTCATCCGATAGCACTTCCGAACTTTCCAAGCTCAAAACTCACACAGAGTCTCAGTCCAAAGAGCTATCCGACCTCAAATCCAAACTGTCCGACCGCGACTCCGAACTCACTCGAGCTCAGGCCCGCTCCAAACAACTCCAAGACGACCTCGACTCGGTCAAGAAACAGCTCGGCGCAGGCGAGGGTGCCGTCTCTGAGATCCGCTCCCAACTCGAAAAGGCTCATTCCGAGCGAGACTCACTCACTTCGCGTCTTGCAGAATCCACCAAGGCTGCCGATTCGTTCAAGAAGGAATTGGCAGAGGCCGTCACAAGCGCGCAGAAGAAACAGTCTGAGGCGCAAGAGAGCGCTCAGAAGAAACAGGTCGATTCCGAGAAACGCGTCTCCTCACTCGAGAAGGAATTGAGCGGTACCAAGGCCGAGCTGGCGAAACTTGCGGAGACGAAGAGCAAATTGGAGACTGAGCTCAAGGAGAAGACCACCTCGCTCCAGTTAGGACAGTCTCAGTTGGAAAGGGCACTGGCTGACGCGAAGAAGAGTGGAGAACAGAGTCAGAACAAGCTCGATTCTCTCCAGAAGTCATCGGCGGATCGTATCTCTGCGTTGGAGAAGGAGCTGGCGCAGAGTAAGACGAGTGCGGACTCTGGATCCAAGGCGATGGCTGCGCTGGAGAAGGACCTTGCCGATGCACGGAAGGCGGCGGAGGTGGAGTCCAAGGCGAAGGCTGCGCTGGAGAAGGATCTTGCCGATGCCAGGAAGGCAGCGGATCTGGGGGTCAAAGACAAGACTACCCTCGAGAAAGAGCTTTCCGATGCCAAGAAGGCAGTCGAGGCGGAGGCCAAAGCCAAGGCTTCCCTCGAGAAGGAGCTTTCCGATGCTAGGAAGGCAGCGGAGGCGGAGGCCAAAGCCAAGGCTTCCCTCGAGAAGGAACTGTCAGAGAGCAAGTCGGTGGCAGAGTCTGGATCGAAGGCTGCCTCTGCGCTGGAGAAGGAGTTGGCTGATGCCAGAAAGACTGCTCAGGCGGAGGGCAAGGTCAAAGCTGCTTTGGAGAAGGAACTTGCCGACGCTAAAAAAAGTGGCTGAGGCGGAAGGCAAGGCCAAAGATGCTCTATCGAAGGAGCTTTCCGATAGCAAGATGGCGGCCGACTCGGGTTTCAAGGCGCAGGCCGCATTGGGAGAAGGAGCTCGCTGATCTCAAGAAGGCGGTAGAGGCGGAGGGTAAAGCCAAAGCTGCCTTGGAGAAGGAGTTGGCTGATGCTAAGAAGGCCATCGAGGCGGAGAGCAAGGCCAAGTCTATCCTCGAGAAAGAGCTTGCTGATGCCAAGAAGGCTGTCGAAGCGGAGGGCAAAGCCAAGTCTACTCTCGAGAAGGAGCTCGCTGATGCCAAGAAGGCTGTCGAAGCGGAGGGCAAGGCCAAGTCTACTCTCGAGAAGGAGCTCGCTGATGCCAAGAAGGCAGCAGAGACGGAGGCTAAAGCAAAAGCTGCGCTGGAGAAGGAGCTTTCGGAGAGTAAGGCGGTCTTGGAGTCTGGATCCAAGGCTACGTCGGCTCTGGAGAAAGAGCTGGCGGATGTCAAGAAGGCGGTGGAAGCGGAGGGTAAAGCCAAAGCCGCCTTAGAAAAGGACCTGCTCGATGCCAAAAAGGCTGCTGAGGCGGAGGAGAAGGTCAAAGCTGGTCTGCAAAAGGAGCTTGCTGATGCCGGCAAGACTAGAGAGACCTTGACCAAGGAGCTTTCGGAAAGTAAGACCTCTGCCGATTCGGGACTTAAGGCGAAGGCTGCGCTGGAGAAGGAGCTCTCCGATGTCAAGAAGGCCGTCGAGGTCGGACTGACCGCCAAAGCTGCTCTTGAAAAAGAGCTGGCCGAAAGTCGAAATGGTGCCGACGCGACATCCAAAGCCAAGGTCGAACTCGAAAGCAACTGGCGGAGGCGAAGAAAACCGCGGACAACGAGTCCAAGGCCAAAGTCACCCTCGAGAAGGAGCTGGCGCAGAGCAAGAGTCTCGTCGAAAACGAGACAAAGGCCAAGGCTGCCCTCGAAAAGGAGCTGGCAGAGGCCAGAGTAGCGGCCGACGGCGGTTCCAAAGCCCACGCGACGTTGCAGAAGGAGCTCGAAACGCACAAAAAGTCCTTGGACGACCAGGTCAAAGAGAAGGCGGCGCTCGAAAAGGATTTCAAGGACAAGTTGGCGACTATCGAAAAGCAGCTGGTCGAGTCGGGTTCTAAGGCTTCGAGTCTTGAGAAGAAGCTGGCGGAGGCGGATATGAAAGCGAGTGGGCTGGAGAAGAAGGTAGCCGATGCGGAGAGTAAGGGTTCAGGGCTGGAGAAGAGACTTGCGGATTCTGAGGGGAAGTCTGGGGCCTTTGAGAAGGATTTGGCAGCGACGCAGAAGAGGCTCAAGGAGGCGGAGGCGTCAAAGGCAAATCTTGAATCCGAGCTTTCGGCCCTTCAGTCCAAATCCACATCGTCGCAGAAGGGTCTGGAGGACAAATTGGTCAAGACTGAGGATGCTCGCGCCAAGGTTCAGCAAGAACTCGAAGCCCTTCGTGCCAAGCTCACATCCACTGAGGCCAATCTCAGTGATGCGACCAAGCGGAGTCAAACATTGGAGGGTGACGCCGCAAAAGGCGAAGCGAGCCGGTCTCAGCTTGAGGCTGACTTGAAAGCCCTCCAAGGGAAGCTCGGGGCCTCCGAGAAAAAGCTGGAGGAGGCTGCCGAGCGGGTCAAGATGCTAGAAGCCGACGGTTCGAAGGCCGAGTCGAACCAATCAACACTACAGAAGGACCTCTCCGCAGCTCAACGCAAAGCCGAGGACGCAGGCAAGGACCTGATGCGAAGTAAAGCCCGTGTCGCCTCGCTCGAGAAGGAACTCAAGAGTCAGAGGGAGACTGTCTCGAATGGCGAAGCGGCGCGGTCGAAGCTCGAGGCTGAGCTGGTGAACTCCAAGGCGACTCATGAGGATGTCTCGAAGGCGCGTAGTGCGCTCGAGGCGGACGTGGTGAGGTTGTTGGCTGTCGAGAAGACTCATGGGGAACTGACGAAGGCGCATGAGGTGGCACAAGCAGACGTGAAGAGGTTGTCGGCTGTGGAGAAGGCCCACTCGGAGTTGACAAAGGCGCATGAGGAGACACAGGCGAAGGGGACTCAGCTGGAGGCGGAAGTGGCCAGGTTGTCGGCTGTGGAGAAGGCTCATTCAGAGCTGGCAAAGACACACGAGGAGACCCAGTCGAAGGGAAGTGGGCTGGAGGCAGAAGTCGCGAGATTGTCAGCTGTGGAGAAGGCGCATTCGGAATTGACCAAGGTGCACGAGGCGGATGCTGCGCGGTTGCGGAGGTCGAGAAGGCTCATTCGGAACTGACAAAGACGCACGAGGCGGCACAAGCCGAACGCAGTGGTCTTCAAGTCGAAGAGCTGCAACACTCTCACGAGCTCGAGACGTCCTCGCTCCGCTCGCAGATCCGCAAGCTCGAGTCTCAGCTCTTCGAGGAGAGCGAACGAGCGCACAAGGCGATGAAACACGCTAGTGAGCTGGAGGACGAGTTGGGCGAGTTGAGATTACCTGGCGGGGCCTCGATTACGCTCTCCCCTCCCCATGCCTCTTCGAACGGATTCGTTCCTGCCGATGTTCTCACACCGAATGGAGGAAGTCCACGCTCTGCATCACCCTCTCGCGCCACCAAACCTCCACCGGGAAGTCGTGCGCACCGTCGGAGTGCGACATCGCTCCACGTCCCCTCTCTTGCGCCTCTCAGCGAACGACCGGATCAGCAACAGCAGCGGGATCGAGAGAGCAACATTGCTTCTGCCCTTGCTCAGCTCGAACGCTCGCAACCTTCCACACCGGCTACAGAAGTGCCACCAACGGCTGCCGAGTCGGCGGAAGCGAGAGTTCCTGCTGCTCAACGGCATCGACGACGGGAGAGTCTGCAGATGCTTCAGGCTCGTATCACAACGGAGGAAGCGGTCACCTTCACGAACGCCGGCAGCAGTGGACTCGAGGCGAAGGAAGGTGGATCGGCACCAAAGGCTGTGGTGCAGGGCGATGGCAGACAGCAGGACCTGAGTCGTGCCGATGCACTCGCTGCACTCGAACGTGCTGCTCCCAGACCTTCGCATCGCTTCACGGACGACCATATGCTCTTCTGCGCATCGTGCCGAGGCGACCTCATCATAGTCTGAAGACAACCATTTCAGCGCTGCAAATCAATTGCCCTCAACAGCTTTTTATTACTGTCTTTCATTCCTTACTTGTAGCACCTCCCCCTCTTGGGTCCTTTCCCCTGCCCTTTAGATCCTTCTTTCCACCTCCCAAAAGTACATTTCCTTCTGTTCTTTGCGCTGCCTCCCCTGGCTTGGGACTAAATTGCACCCTCCTTTGCTCCTTCCCATATACCAGCTGTCAGAAAGTGTAGATGTTGTCTCGCTGATCTCATCGGGAACGACAGCGCCCACCCACACGCTGGCTGAACTGCCCTTCCGGCTGCTGAAGCTCTGACGAAAAGATGCTTTTCGGATGTGCGTAGTAAGGTCGAGAGAGAAGGGTCAGCATGAGCCGAAGTGCCCGCATTCAACTCGTCCAAGCGGCCAACTACGACGACCGACTCGCCCGCTTTTACGTTTTTTTCCGCACACAGCACAGCCAGGCGGCTTGGAAGCGCGAAAGGAGGAGAAGCCAGTGCTGTTGAGGGTGTCTCTGAGTCATTCCAGCATGAAGGCGTGTGCTGTCATTCGATGTCCAACTCACTCAAGCGGCCAGCGGGTGCGAGCCTTGTTGATGGCACTCGAAGTTCGATTACATGCCAGCTCACCGTAGTGCACTGGCTGCCTCGCTGATAGAACTTCAAACATCTCTTTCCTCTTCTTTCTCTGTCAGGCGCAGCGCTATCTACATGTACACTGTGTCCTGGTCCTGCCAGCTTTGCCATGCCAACGTGCTGAACATGCTCATCTCTCCAAATTCCAACCGACGTTTACTATTCCCTCTTTCCTTGATCTTTCTTGACAGCCAAAGCATCAAGGCATCAAGGTTCCATGCAAAGAACGCCTGGCATATACAGCTGTGTCCAGCCGAGCGTGATGCTCGTGCGGTCATGCGGCTCCGGTGTAATGGCCACTGGGATCGATCAGGGCGTGCTGTGCGAACATGGCAACAGAGCAACAGCGCTGCTGCCAGGCCAAAAGCCAGACAACGACACACGGCAGCCAACAGCCCACGGTCCCCGAGCACGGCAACAGAGCAACAGAGCAACATCTCACAGCACTCCCGAGTCTCGGCGCCTCCGTTCTCTAGTGCATACAGGCCCTCTTCCAAGTCCAAACGAACATTTCTTTGCGCGGTGTGACGTTTACGTGTTCGCCTTCTACCAAGGCATGACACAGTCATTAGCACAGGAGCTCAGAGGCGCTCAGAGGCGACCAAATATGGCAACCGCACGGACCAATCTGGAGAGCTGGCTGCATTCTAGCAGTGTTCCTTCTTGTCATGTTTTCTTTTCTATGCAGTTCTAGGCGGTGGAGAAGTTGGGAAAGACGATCTGTCTAGAGGCCGAAGGAAGATGTTTAAAGGCAGCCCCATCGCAGCTTCTTCCTCATCCCCCCCTTCTCTCTTCTCTTCACCCCTTCCTCGATCTCCTCTTCGACTCCCTTCCCTTCCTTCCTTTCTTCTATATCTTCTCTAGTTACCTCCCTCTCCCTCCTTTCCTCGACCTCGCCACCATCAACCCCTCATCGACACCACCAACATCCGCACTTCATCGACATCACCACCAGTATCAGCAACAGCCCTTCTTCGACTCCTCACCGCCATCCAACCCTCTCCATCGACAATCCCTCAATTCCGCCACTATCCGCCCTTCATCAAGTATTCCAACCATCTACCTCAAGCCTGTCCTCAACCCTTCCTCGACAGCTGACATCGCCAAGACACCAACATCAGCACTCCATCAACACCACCACCATCCGCCCTTCTTCGCATCGACAGGCCCTCAAGTCCGCCACCATCCGCCCTTCTTCGCATCGACAGGCCCTCAAGTCCGACACCACCCGTCCTTCTTCGGATTGTCGACAGGTCCTCAACTCCGCCACCATCCGCCGGCCGCCCTTCGTTGGATCGTTCGGAGCGTCGAGCATCCGCCCTTCTTCGCATCGACAGGCCCTCAAGTCCGACATCATCCGTCCTTCTTCGTCTCGACAGGCCGTCAAGTCCGCCACCATCCGCCCCTCTTCGCATCGACATGCCCTCAAGTCCGCCACCATCCGGCCCTCTTCGCATCGACATGCCCTCAAGTCCGCCACCATCCGCCCTTCTTCGTATCGACAGGTCCTCAAGTCCGCCACCATCCGCCGGCCGCCCTTCGTCGGATCGTTCGGAGCGTCGAGCATCCCCAACCTTCTTCGCAGCCATGGCTATGGCACCGGAGCACCGGCTCTTGGGCGACGTTGGAAGGGGGTCTCGAAGGTAGAGGCGTCCACTTCGTTGGTCGTCCTCCGCCAACCCCTGGCTGCCCAGCTCTCGTCGTCGCGACGTCAAGAATGAACTGTGGATCGGAGGGGAAACGGCAAGGCGATTGCCATTGACCTTGTGAGTAGAATCCCCCTTCTCCCTCTCCTATGCTCTCCACTCTCGATCACGACCTTTGACTGACATACCATGTCTCCGTCTCTTCTTTCGCTCTCTCCCCTCATCTTCTGCTCGGTCCCTACTCCTCACAGCTTGCGCGTCGAGCCAAGTCGGTTCTTTTCCTTTCAGCATCCACCTCTTGCTGTGACAGTGACAGTGTCACGCTCGAGTGGTTGGCTGAGGAAATGCCGGTAGTCGCCGGCCCCTGGCTGCTCACCTCCTGTCATGACTTCGTCGTGCCTGGACTGTGAACCAGAGGGGTTTCTCATCTCTGCCTGCTTCCATCACCACGCTGGGTGAGTCAAGACTTCGTGTTCAGCGCTTATCAGTTCGTTCAGTCTCTGACCCTACCTCCGCTTCTTCCTCTTCTTCTTCTCATCCTCATCTCCCTCCCTACTACAGCTCGCCGAGCCGAGTCAGCACTTTCCCGCTCACCTTCCCTCATGACACCGTCATGCTGGGACTGTCGACAGTGAAAGCTAAGGTGATAGCTCGACGTACGATTTGCTTTCGCGGTGATCTAGGTGAGTCGATCCTCTCCTTCTTCCTTGTCCTTGTTATCGAGCTTCTACTGACCACTTGATTCCTCTCTCTTTCTCTCGTCCTTTCTTCCAACAGACTGCCTGCCAGGCCCATCCCCCTTATTTAGTTCCCCCTCCTCCTCCCTCCCTCTCCTCCCCTCCCTTTTAGAAGCCCCTCCCCTCCCTTAGATAGTCGTCCTCCCTCCTTCCCCCGTCCCCCTCTTAGCTTCCCTCTTCCTTAGTCTTCCTCCCTCTTAGTCCTCTCTTAGTCTTCCTCCCCCGTAGCTACCCTTTCCTCCTCTCCCCTTCTTTAGTTACCCCTTCTTAGTTAGTTCCCCCTCTCTCCCTCCCTCCCCTCCCTCCCTCCCTAGTTAGTTCCCCTTCCTCTCCCTCCCTTATTTAGTTCCCCTTCCTTAGTTAGTTAGTTAGTTAGTTAGTTAGTTAGTTAGTTAGTTACCCTCTCCCTCCCCCCGGGCCTGGCAGCCATCCGTCTAGTTCACCTACCTCGGCAGCCCTGGGTTCAGACCCTGGACAGGTCGTCTGCGCACCGTCGTGCGTAGCCCACAGGCGCCGAGTGCCCCCGACTCCTTCGCGGCCACCGTCCATGGCATCAAAGCACGAGCTTTGAGCGAACGTGAGCGGGGGACGCGAAAGCGAGGTGGTCACTCCGGTGGCCACCCAGCCCCTGGCTGCTCACCATCCTTTCAGGCTGTGTCCTGATCGGATCGTGAACCAGAAGGGGCTTACCCACAAGAGGTCCACCACCAGCCTAGTGAGTTTCTCTTCTCATCTCCCTTGCTCTTTCTATTCGATCACAGTGTCTGACCTCTTGCTCCTCTCTCCTTTCCATCGTTCCCCTCTCCTCTCACAGCTCGCGTTGTCGAGTAGGCCCTTCCCTTTCCGCGGAGCGGATCGTGGAAGCGTCGGTGGAGGACCCACGCTGGACCAGCCTTGCTTGTGGAGATCACCCACACTGGGTAAGTACTCATCTCCTTTCTCTCAGATGGACCTTGAGAGTTAAGGACCATATCTGACCATCAAATTATCTCTCTTCTTTACAATCTATCCAGCCAGCAAGTTCTGCCGCGCACCTACCCTTCACGAGCTCGGTCGTGACTGGGAGGGCCGGAGGACCAAACATTCTGTGATCCTTATGCTAGGTGAGTCTCAGCATATAGCTGCTTACTCACACTTACATCTCTTACTGACGTTCATCTCCTCACCCTTCTCATGTCTAACTTTGCAGCCTTATACCCTCCTTGTGTCCGCTCCCGTCATGGCAAAAGCCATGGTCGTGGTAGTGGCCGGGATGGGGTCCCCTACGTGCACGCCCTTCCATGGCAGAAGCCATGGTCGCGGATGAGCCTAGGGGACAGTCCGTCAGTGTAAGCCCCTCCATGACGAGTGTCATGGTGGTGGTGATGCCTGGGGGACAAAACGATGGTAACATCCAGGCTAGGTGAGTTTCCTTCGTTCTCCTTCCCTTCTCCTTCCTCTCAGCACTCGCTTCAAGTTCCCAAACGAGTAAATGTTGAGTGCTGACGTTTTTCCTTTTCCTTTTCCTTTGCCCTTTTCCGACGTACGTGCTCTTCTCTCACAGCCCCCTCGTCGCCCACCGCTCGCCATCCGTGGCCAGCCGTGGCCGTGAGGGAAGGTCCTCTCGTGCAGGTCTCTCCATGGCAGGAGCCATGGACGAGGTGCTTGCCTTGCGGACGGTAAAGCGATGGTTACAGCCAGAGCTAGGTAACGTCTCACCACATCCCCTTGTCCTCTCACAATCGCTTCAACGTGGGCATCAACTGACCTGACCCTCTCTTCTTCTCTTTTTCATTTCCTACGTACTTCACAGCCGCCTCGCCCGCCCATTCGGTCGTCATGACAGGAGTCATGTCGAGCCATGGTCGGTTGGTACGCCTGAGGACGATCACCGCGCCGGGTAAGTCGCTAGCTTTGTTACTCAGCCCCCATCCCTCTGCATTGACAACCCTGACTGACCAACCTTTCTTACTTTCTTTCTTTCATCCTCCATCTTCGTCTCACAGAGCTCTTGCTGCGCACACCCCGCCATGGCAGGTGCCATGGTTGTGGTGGTGGCCAGTGAGGCCTTCGGCTGAAAGCTCTTCGGTGATCGTAGGCTAGGTGAGTCCATGACTTCCACACCCTTTTTCAGGCAACGTTCTTCGAGTAGGTTGCTGACCCAAGATCCCTCCCTTGTCGTCGCTGGTCTGCGTTTCTACAGCTTCCCCTCGCGTCACGGAGTGACCTTGGGGCCCTCGATGTCCACCGTGGCCAGTCATGGCAGAAGCCATGGCTGGTCTGTGGCACGAGGTACGCGATCTGGGAATGGCCCTTGGGTGAGTACCTTCCCTCTCTACTACACACCCTCTTCCTTTGACATCCACGGCCAGCGTTACTGACTCTGCAGTTCTCATCCTTTCAGTCATTCCCCTCGGCGAAATTTGTCCCTCTCGCATCAATCATCACGCCTCGACATCCCCGAGCATCGTGACAACATTCAAGATCATAGCGATTGACTCCGCTTCCTCTCTCGACCTTGGAATCGAACACTCAAATGTCGAGCACCTCTTCTCTCCACGACGTCAGCCAACCAGGTACAAGACAAGTCGTAAACGACATCAACCTGGGTTCCCAACCTTCTCCCCTGAGGTCGAATCCTCCTCACAGGCCCGCGGCACAAGACCAGCCGCATCTGGGACCTCAATACGAGTCAGCCCTTCACACTCTCACTGGACTCGAGATCAACTTCGGGCAAGTTATACGTCCACCATTCTCTCCTCTGCAAGATCCAGCGTCAACTACCATCACTCCCTCTGTTCTCCGCTTCAGCCCCCGCTTCCATATCACTCCTCCCTTCACTCTCTACGCTTCCCGCATTCTGTTCCCCTCATCCATCTCCCTTTGCAATTGCACATCTTCCTAACAGATCTCAAACTCAAACAACGATCTGCGACGAGAATGATGCATTTAAGTGTGACCGATGATAACATGCAAGAGCGAAATGACAGATCGTCCCTGAGCAGAGAAGGAAAAGCCCTTGAACTGATAATAGTGTCTTCCTTGGAGAGCTGAAGGACTTGATAGAGAGTTTATGCCTGGGCCCAAATCTTCCCGACGTTCTTGAGGAACTTCATAAACTTGATGAAGCCGACAGCCAACTCGACGTTGCCCTCCGGGTCCTGACAAGAATCAAAGGAGGAAGGGAAGACAGTGAGCTTCCAAGACACATCACAAAGCTGCTTCAGAGTGGCAACTGAAGAAGAATGACTCACCGTAACTCGCGCAGGGAAAGCAATACCGCACCCGAACAGTCTAGGCACGTACTTCTTCTCCCCGCCGCCCGAACCCATCTTCCACCCGAACCGACCGGTATCATGATCGAACTCTACCCCTTTCACCTTCCCGGCAATCTCCGCATCCCCGCTGGCCGTGATCTCCGGAATCGGTCGAGGCTGGTATCCCCACGCATGTAAGATATGCGTGCACCCTTCCAAATACTTCGCGTACAGACCCTCTTCACTTGGGTTCGTTGCCTCCGGTCCTGGCAATCGGACACGCGTGATTTGACTTCCGTCCCGTTCGGGGCCGTCCTCCTCCAGGTACTCCCTTGCCCAATCAGCCGCAAGACCTTTCAGGCCTGTATTATCATAGAGGATACATCCTTCTCCTTGTCCTTGAGCTCGGGACCGCGCGAAGTTGACGCAGTGCGGGAGCGCAGACATGTCTGAGGGATTGCGAAAGGGTATATCAGAGGGAAGAAGAGAGAGGTCAGCGCTGGGATTGGGACTGGACTGGGACTGGGACTGGGACTGGGACTGGGACTGGGACTGGGACTGGACTGGTGAATCAAAGGAGAAGAGAGGGTAAGCTGTAAGGGATTACTACCGGGTCAGGAAAAGATCGCGAATGGATGCTGTCTTTATTCACACCCTCGGGAACGACAAACGACAGCCCACCAACACACTGGCTGGTCTGCTCTTCCGAGGGCTGAAAGCGCTGAAGAAAGAGGCTTTCCGAACGTGCGTCGGAAGGTCGGGAGAACCCTTACTACTTGAAGAGAGGCCCTTATGTACTTGAGTGGAGGGTCAGAATGAGGTGAGGAAAACTCGATGCTCCACCGAAATGCGGGTTATATGCGAGACCGATACTTAGACAGGTCAGCGAGGCCAGATTGAAAGGTGGGACTGACAGCGCAGGAGAAGGCAGAGCGGGTAGATGTCCTTCGATATGCTCAGGTTCCACGTCGTGCCTGCCATCCAGTTGGTTGTTGTGGAAAGAAGTCAGCATACAGCATGGAGTTCGCCCCCGAATGTATGCAACTCGTCCAAGCAACCAACTACGACGATCGACTCGCCCGCTTTTACGTTTTTTTCGCACACAGCACAGCCAGGCGGCTTGGAAGCGCGGAAGGAGGGGAAGCCAGTGCTGTTGAGGGTGTCTCTGAGTCATTCCAGCATGAAGGCGTGTGCTGTCATTCGATGTCCAACTCACTCAAGCGGCCAGCGGGTGCGAGCCTTGTTGATGGCACTGGAAAGTTCGATTACATGCCAGCTCACCGGAGTGCACTGGCTGCCTCGCTGATAGAACTCCAAACATCTCTTTCCTCTTCTTTCTCTGTCAGACGCAGCGCTATCTACATGTACACTGTGTCCTGGTCCTGCCAGCTTTGCCATGCCAACGTGCTGAACATGCTCATCTCTCCAAATTCCAACCGACGTTTACTATTCCCTCTTTCCTTGATCTTTCTTGACAGCCAAAGCATCAAGGCATCAAGGTTCCATGCAAAGAACGCCTGGCATATACAGCTGTGTCCAGCCGAGCGTGATGCTCGTGCGGTCATGCGGCTCCGGTGTAATGGCCACTGGGATCGATCAGGGCGTGCTGTGCGAACATGGCAACAGAGCAACAGCGCTGCTGCCAGGCCAAAAGCCAGACAACGACACACGGCAGCCAACAGCCCACGGTCCCCGAGCACGGCAACAGAGCAACAGAGCAACATCTCACAGCACTCCCGAGTCTCGGCGCCTCCGTTCTCTAGTGCATACAGGCCCTCTTCCAAGTCCAAACGAACATTTCTTTGCGCGGTGTGACGTTTACGTGTTCGCCTTCTACCAAGGCATGACACAGTCATTAGCACAGGAGCTCAGAGGCGCTCAGAGGCGACCAAATATGGCAACCGCACGGACCAATCTGGAGAGCTGGCTGCATTCTAGCAGTGTTCCTTCTTGTCATGTTTTCTTTTCTATGCAGTTCTAGGCGGTGGAGAAGTTGGGAAAGACGATCTGTCTAGAGGCCGAAGGAAGATGTTTAAAGGCAGCCCCATCGCAGCTTCTTCCTCATCCCCCCTTCTCTCTTCTCTTCACCCCTTCCTCGATCTCCTCTTCGACTCCCTTCCCTTCCTTCCTTTCTTCTATATCTTCTCTAGTTACCTCCCTCTCCCCTCCTTTCCTCGACCTCGCCACCATCAACCCCTCATCGACACACCAACATCCGCACTTCATCGACATCACCACCAGTATCAGCAACAGCCCTTCTTCGACTCCTCACCGCCATCCAACCCTCTCCATCGACAATCCCTCAATTCCGCCACTATCCGCCCTTCATCAAGTATTCCAACCATCTACCTCAAGCCTGTCCTCAACCATTCCTCGACAGCTGACATCGCCAAGACACCAACATCAGCACTCCATCAACACCACCACCATCCGCCCTTCTTCGCATCGACAGGCCCTCAAGTCCGCCACCATCCGCCCTTCTTCGCATCGACAGGCCCTCAAGTCCGACACCATCCGTCCTTCTTCGGATTGTCGACAGGTCCTCAACTCCGCCACCATCCGCCGGCCGCCCTTCGTTGGATCGTTCGGAGCGTCGAGCATCCGCCCTTCTTCGCATCGACAGGCCCTCAAGTCCGACATCATCCGTCCTTCTTCGTCTCGACAGGCCGTCAAGTCCGCCACCATCCGCCCCTCTTCGCATCGACATGCCCTCAAGTCCGCCACCATCCGGCCCTCTTCGCATCGACATGCCCTCAAGTCCGCCACCATCCGCCCTTCTTCGTATCGACAGGTCCTCAAGTCCGCCACCATCCGCCGGCCGCCCTTCGTCGGATCGTTCGGAGCGTCGAGCATCCCCAACCTTCTTCGCAGCCATGGCTATGGCACCGGAGCACCGGCTCTTGGGCGACGTTGGAAGGGGGTCTCGAAGGTAGAGGCGTCCACTTCGTTGGTCGTCCTCCGCCAACCCCTGGCTGCCCAGCTCTCGTCGTCGCGACGTCAAGAATGAACTGTGGATCGGAGGGGAAACGGCAAGGCGATTGCCATTGACCTTGTGAGTAGAATCCCCCTTCTCCCTCTCCTATGCTCTCCACTCTCGATCACGACCTTTGACTGACATACCATGTCTCCGTCTCTTCTTTCGCTCTCTCCCCTCATCTTCTGCTCGGTCCCTACTCCTCACAGCTTGCGCGTCGAGCCAAGTCGGTTCTTTTCCTTTCAGCATCCACCTCTTGCTGTGACAGTGACAGTGTCACGCTCGAGTGGTTGGCTGAGGAAATGCCGGTAGTCGCCGGCCCCTGGCTGCTCACCTCCTGTCATGACTTCGTCGTGCCTGGACTGTGAACCAGAGGGGTTTCTCATCTCTGCCTGCTTCCATCACCACGCTGGGTGAGTCAAGACTTCGTGTTCAGCGCTTATCAGTTCGTTCAGTCTCTGACCCTACCTCCGCTTCTTCCTCTTCTTCTTCTCATCCTCATCTCCCTCCCTACTACAGCTCGCCGAGCCGAGTCAGCACTTTCCCGCTCACCTTCCCTCATGACACCGTCATGCTGGGACTGTCGACAGTGAAAGCTAAGGTGATAGCTCGACGTACGATTTGCTTTCGCGGTGATCTAGGTGAGTCGATCCTCTCCTTCTTCCTTGTCCTTGTTATCGAGCTTCTACTGACCACTTGATTCCTCTCTCTTTCTCTCGTCCTTTCTTCCAACAGACTGCCTGCCAGGCCCATCCCCCTTATTTAGTTCCCCCTCCTCCTCCCTCCCCTCTCCTCCCCTCCCTTTTAGAAGCCCCTCCCCTCCCTTAGATAGTCGTCCTCCCTCCTTCCCCCGTCCCCCTCTTAGCTTCCCTCTTCCTTAGTCTTCCTCCCTCTTAGTCCTCTCTTAGTCTTCCTCCCCCGTAGCTACCCTTTTCTCCTCTCCCCTTCTTTAGTTACCCCTTCTTAGTTAGTTCCCCCTCTCTCCCTCCCTCCCCTCCCTCCCTCCCTAGTTAGTTCCCCTTCCTCTCCCTCCCTTATTTAGTTCCCCTTCCTTAGTTAGTTAGTTAGTTAGTTAGTTAGTTAGTTAGTTAGTTACCCTCTCCCTCCCCCCGGGCCTGGCAGCCATCCGTCTAGTTCACCTACCTCGGCAGCCCTGGGTTCAGACCCTGGACAGGTCGTCTGCGCACCGTCGTGCGTAGCCCACAGGCGCCGAGTGCCCCCGACTCCTTCGCGGCCACCGTCCATGGCATCAAAGCACGAGCTTTGAGCGAACGTGAGCGGGGGACGCGAAAGCGAGGTGGTCACTCCGGTGGCCACCCAGCCCCTGGCTGCTCACCATCCTTTCAGGCTGTGTCCTGATCGGATCGTGAACCAGAAGGGGCTTACCCACAAGAGGTCCACCACCAGCCTAGTGAGTTTCTCTTCTCATCTCCCTTGCTCTTTCTATTCGATCACAGTGTCTGACCTCTTGCTCCTCTCTCCTTTCCATCGTTCCCCTCTCCTCTCACAGCTCGCGTTGTCGAGTAGGCCCTTCCCTTTCCGCGGAGCGGATCGTGGAAGCGTCGGTGGAGGACCCACGCTGGACCAGCCTTGCTTGTGGAGATCACCCACACTGGGTAAGTACTCATCTCCTTTCTCTCAGATGGACCTTGAGAGTTAAGGACCATATCTGACCATCAAATTATCTCTCTTCTTTACAATCTATCCAGCCAGCAAGTTCTGCCGCGCACCTACCCTTCACGAGCTCGGTCGTGACTGGGAGGGCCGGAGGACCAAACATTCTGTGATCCTTATGCTAGGTGAGTCTCAGCATATAGCTGCTTACTCACACTTACATCTCTTACTGACGTTCATCTCCTCACCCTTCTCATGTCTAACTTTGCAGCCTTATACCCTCCTTGTGTCCGCTCCCGTCATGGCAAAAGCCATGGTCGTGGTAGTGGCCGGGATGGGGTCCCCTACGTGCACGCCCTTCCATGGCAGAAGCCATGGTCGCGGATGAGCCTAGGGGACAGTCCGTCAGTGTAAGCCCCTCCATGACGAGTGTCATGGTGGTGGTGATGCCTGGGGGACAAAACGATGGTAACATCCAGGCTAGGTGAGTTTCCTTCGTTCTCCTTCCCTTCTCCTTCCTCTCAGCACTCGCTTCAAGTTCCCAAACGAGTAAATGTTGAGTGCTGACGTTTTTCCTTTTCCTTTTCCTTTGCCCTTTTCCGACGTACGTGCTCTTCTCTCACAGCCCCCTCGTCGCCCACCGCTCGCCATCCGTGGCCAGCCGTGGCCGTGAGGGAAGGTCCTCTCGTGCAGGTCTCTCCATGGCAGGAGCCATGGACGAGGTGCTTGCCTTGCGGACGGTAAAGCGATGGTTACAGCCAGAGCTAGGTAACGTCTCACCACATCCCCTTGTCCTCTCACAATCGCTTCAACGTGGGCATCAACTGACCTGACCCTTCTCTTCTTCTCTTTTTCATTTCCTACGTACTTCACAGCCGCCTCGCCCGCCCATTCGGTCGTCATGACAGGAGTCATGTCGAGCCATGGTCGGTTGGTACGCCTGAGGACGATCACCGCGCCGGGTAAGTCGCTAGCTTTGTTACTCAGCCCCCATCCCCTCTGCATTGACAACCCTGACTGACCAACCTTTCTTACTTTCTTTCTTTCATCCTCCATCTTCGTCTCACAGAGCTCTTGCTGCGCACACCCCGCCATGGCAGGTGCCATGGTTGTGGTGGTGGCCAGTGAGGCCTTCGGCTGAAAGCTCTTCGGTGATCGTAGGCTAGGTGAGTCCATGACTTCCACACCCTTTTTCAGGCAACGTTCTTCGAGTAGGTTGCTGACCCAAGATCCCTCCCTTGTCGTCGCTGGTCTGCGTTTCTACAGCTTCCCCTCGCGTCACGGAGTGACCTTGGGGCCCTCGATGTCCACCGTGGCCAGTCATGGCAGAAGCCATGGCTGGTCTGTGGCACGAGGTACGCGATCTGGGAATGGCCCTTGGGTGAGTACCTTCCCTCTCTACTACACACCCTCTTCCTTTGACATCCACGGCCAGCGTTACTGACTCTGCAGTTCTCATCCTTTCAGTCATTCCCCTCGGCGAAATTTGTCCCCTCTCGCATCAATCATCACGCCTCGACATCCCCGAGCATCGTGACAACATTCAAGATCATAGCGATTGACTCCGCTTCCTCTCTCGACCTTGGAATCGAACACTCAAATGTCGAGCACCTCTTCTCTCCACGACGTCAGCCAACCAGGTACAAGACAAGTCGTAAACGACATCAACCTGGGTTCCCAACCTTCTCCCCTGAGGTCGAATCCTCCTCACAGGCCCGCGGCACAAGACCAGCCGCATCTGGGACCTCAATACGAGTCAGCCCTTCACACTCTCACTGGACTCGAGATCAACTTCGGGCAAGTTATACGTCCACCATTCTCTCCTCTGCAAGATCCAGCGTCAACTACCATCACTCCCTCTGTTCTCCGCTTCAGCCCCCGCTTCCATATCACTCCTCCCTTCACTCTCTACGCTTCCCGCATTCTGTTCCCCTCATCCATCTCCCTTTGCAATTGCACATCTTCCTAACAGATCTCAAACTCAAACAACGATCTGCGACGAGAATGATGCATTTAAGTGTGACCGATGATAACATGCAAGAGCGAAATGACAGATCGTCCCTGAGCAGAGAAGGAAAAGCCCTTGAACTGATAATAGTGTCTTCCTTGGAGAGCTGAAGGACTTGATAGAGAGTTTATGCCTGGGCCCAAATCTTCCCGACGTTCTTGAGGAACTTCATAAACTTGATGAAGCCGACAGCCAACTCGACGTTGCCCTCCGGGTCCTGACAAGAATCAAAGGAGGAAGGGAAGACAGTGAGCTTCCAAGACACATCACAAAGCTGCTTCAGAGTGGCAACTGAAGAAGAATGACTCACCGTAACTCGCGCAGGGAAAGCAATACCGCACCCGAACAGTCTAGGCACGTACTTCTTCTCCCCGCCGCCCGAACCCATCTTCCACCCGAACCGACCGGTATCATGATCGAACTCTACCCCTTTCACCTTCCCGGCAATCTCCGCATCCCCGCTGGCCGTGATCTCCGGAATCGGTCGAGGCTGGTATCCCCACGCATGTAAGATATGCGTGCACCCTTCCAAATACTTCGCGTACAGACCCTCTTCACTTGGGTTCGTTGCCTCCGGTCCTGGCAATCGGACACGCGTGATTTGACTTCCGTCCCGTTCGGGGCCGTCCTCTTCCAGGTACTCCCTTGCCCAATCAGCCGCAAGACCTTTCAGGCCTGTATTATCATAGAGGATACATCCTTCTCCTTGTCCTTGAGCTCGGGACCGCGCGAAGTTGACGCAGTGCGGGAGCGCAGACATGTCTGAGGGATTGCGAAAGGGTATATCAGAGGGAAGAAGAGAGAGGTCAGCGCTGGGATTGGGACTGGGACTGGGACTGGAGGTGAATCAAAGGAGAAGAGAGGGTAAGCTGTAAGGGATTACTACCGGGTCAGGAAAAGATCGCGAATGGATGCTGTCTTTATTCACACCCTCGGGAACGACAAACGACAGCCCACCAACACACTGGCTGGTCTGCTCTTCCGAGGGCTGAAAGCGCTGAAGAAAGAGGCTTTCCGAACGTGCGTCGGAAGGTCGGGAGAACCCTTACTACTTGAAGAGAGGCCCTTATGTACTTGAGTGGGAGGGTCAGAATGAGGTGAGGAAAACTCGATGCTCCACCGAAATGCGGGTTATATGCGAGACCGATACTTAGACAGGTCAGCGAGGCCAGATTGAAAGGTGGGACTGACAGCGCAGGAGAAGGCAGAGCGGGTAGATGTCCTTCGATATGCTCAGGTTCCACGTCGTGCCTGCCATCCAGTTGGTTGTTGTGGAAAGAAGTCAGCATACAGCATGGAGTTCGCCCCCGAATGTATGCAACTCGTCCAAGCAACCAACTACGACGATCGACTCGCCCGCTTTTACGTTTTTTTCGCACACAGCACAGCCAGGCGGCTTGGAAGCGCGGAAGGAGGGGAAGCCAGTGCTGTTGAGGGTGTCTCTGAGTCATTCCAGCATGAAGGCGTGTGCTGTCATTCGATGTCCAACTCACTCAAGCGGCCAGCGGGTGCGAGCCTTGTTGATGGCACTGGAAAGTTCGATTACATGCCAGCTCACCGGAGTGCACTGGCTGCCTCGCTGATAGAACTCCAAACATCTCTTTCCTCTTCTTTCTCTGTCAGACGCAGCGCTATCTACATGTACACTGTGTCCTGGTCCTGCCAGCTTTGCCATGCCAACGTGCTGAACATGCTCATCTCTCCAAATTCCAACCGACGTTTACTATTCCCTCTTTCCTTGATCTTTCTTGACAGCCAAAGCATCAAGGCATCAAGGTTCCATGCAAAGAACGCCTGGCATATACAGCTGTGTCCAGCCGAGCGTGATGCTCGTGCGGTCATGCGGCTCCGGTGTAATGGCCACTGGGATCGATCAGGGCGTGCTGTGCGAACATGGCAACAGAGCAACAGCGCTGCTGCCAGGCCAAAAGCCAGACAACGACACACGGCAGCCAACAGCCCACGGTCCCCGAGCACGGCAACAGAGCAACAGAGCAACATCTCACAGCACTCCCGAGTCTCGGCGCCTCCGTTCTCTAGTGCATACAGGCCCTCTTCCAAGTCCAAACGAACATTTCTTTGCGCGGTGTGACGTTTACGTGTTCGCCTTCTACCAAGGCATGACACAGTCATTAGCACAGGAGCTCAGAGGCGCTCAGAGGCGACCAAATATGGCAACCGCACGGACCAATCTGGAGAGCGGCTGCATTCTAGCAGTGTTCCTTCTTGTCATGTTTTCTTTTCTATGCAGTTCTAGGCGGTGGAGAAGTTGGGAAAGACGATCTGTCTAGAGGCCGAAGGAAGATGTTTAAAGGCAGCCCCATCGCAGCTTCTTCCTCATCCCCCCCTTCTCTCTTCTCTTCACCCCTTCCTCGATCTCCTCTTCGACTCCCTTCCCTTCCTTCCTTTCTTCTATATCTTCTCTAGTTACCTCCCTCTCCCCTCCTTTCCTCGACCTCGCCACCATCAACCCCTCATCGCACACCAACATCCGCACTTCATCGACATCACCACCAGTATCAGCAACAGCCCTTCTTCGACTCCTCACCGCCATCCAACCCTCTCCATCGACAATCCCTCAATTCCGCCACTATCCGCCCTTCATCAAGTATTCCAACCATCTACCTCAAGCCTGTCCTCAACCATTCCTCGACAGCTGACATCGCCAAGACACCAACATCAGCACTCCATCAACACCACCACCATCCGCCCTTCTTCGCATCGACAGGCCCTCAAGTCCGCCACCATCCGCCCTTCTTCGCATCGACAGGCCCTCAAGTCCGACACCATCCGTCCTTCTTCGGATTGTCGACAGGTCCTCAACTCCGCCACCATCCGCCGGCCGCCCTTCGTTGGATCGTTCGGAGCGTCGAGCATCCGCCCTTCTTCGCATCGACAGGCCCTCAAGTCCGACATCATCCGTCCTTCTTCGTCTCGACAGGCCGTCAAGTCCGCCACCATCCGCCCCTCTTCGCATCGACATGCCCTCAAGTCCGCCACCATCCGGCCCTCTTCGCATCGACATGCCCTCAAGTCCGCCACCATCCGCCCTTCTTCGTATCGACAGGTCCTCAAGTCCGCCACCATCCGCCGGCCGCCCTTCGTCGGATCGTTCGGAGCGTCGAGCATCCCCAACCTTCTTCGCAGCCATGGCTATGGCACCGGAGCACCGGCTCTTGGGCGACGTTGGAAGGGGGTCTCGAAGGTAGAGGCGTCCACTTCGTTGGTCGTCCTCCGCCAACCCCTGGCTGCCCAGCTCTCGTCGTCGCGACGTCAAGAATGAACTGTGGATCGGAGGGGAAACGGCAAGGCGATTGCCATTGACCTTGTGAGTAGAATCCCCCTTCTCCCTCTCCTATGCTCTCCACTCTCGATCACGACCTTTGACTGACATACCATGTCTCCGTCTCTTCTTTCGCTCTCTCCCCTCATCTTCTGCTCGGTCCCTACTCCTCACAGCTTGCGCGTCGAGCCAAGTCGGTTCTTTTCCTTTCAGCATCCACCTCTTGCTGTGACAGTGACAGTGTCACGCTCGAGTGGTTGGCTGAGGAAATGCCGGTAGTCGCCGGCCCCTGGCTGCTCACCTCCTGTCATGACTTCGTCGTGCCTGGACTGTGAACCAGAGGGGTTTCTCATCTCTGCCTGCTTCCATCACCACGCTGGGTGAGTCAAGACTTCGTGTTCAGCGCTTATCAGTTCGTTCAGTCTCTGACCCTACCTCCGCTTCTTCCTCTTCTTCTTCTCATCCTCATCTCCCTCCCTACTACAGCTCGCCGAGCCGAGTCAGCACTTTCCCGCTCACCTTCCCTCATGACACCGTCATGCTGGGACTGTCGACAGTGAAAGCTAAGGTGATAGCTCGACGTACGATTTGCTTTCGCGGTGATCTAGGTGAGTCGATCCTCTCCTTCTTCCTTGTCCTTGTTATCGAGCTTCTACTGACCACTTGATTCCTCTCTCTTTCTCTCGTCCTTTCTTCCAACAGACTGCCTGCCAGGCCCATCCCCCTTATTTAGTTCCCCCTCCTCCTCCCTCCCCTCTCCTCCCCTCCCTTTTAGAAGCCCCTCCCCTCCCTTAGATAGTCGTCCTCCCTCCTTCCCCCGTCCCCCTCTTAGCTTCCCTCTTCCTTAGTCTTCCTCCCTCTTAGTCCTCTCTTAGTCTTCCTCCCCCGTAGCTACCCTTTTCTCCTCTCCCCTTCTTTAGTTAACCCCTTCTTAGTTAGTTCCCCCTCTCTCCCTCCCTCCCCTCCCTCCCTCCCTAGTTAGTTCCCCTTCCTCTCCCTCCCTTATTTAGTTCCCCTTCCTTAGTTAGTTAGTTAGTTAGTTAGTTAGTTAGTTAGTTAGTTACCCTCTCCCTCCCCCCGGGCCTGGCAGCCATCCGTCTAGTTCACCTACCTCGGCAGCCCTGGGTTCAGACCCTGGACAGGTCGTCTGCGCACCGTCGTGCGTAGCCCACAGGCGCCGAGTGCCCCCGACTCCTTCGCGGCCACCGTCCATGGCATCAAAGCACGAGCTTTGAGCGAACGTGAGCGGGGGACGCGAAAGCGAGGTGGTCACTCCGGTGGCCACCCAGCCCCTGGCTGCTCACCATCCTTTCAGGCTGTGTCCTGATCGGATCGTGAACCAGAAGGGGCTTACCCACAAGAGGTCCACCACCAGCCTAGTGAGTTTCTCTTCTCATCTCCCTTGCTCTTTCTATTCGATCACAGTGTCTGACCTCTTGCTCCTCTCTCCTTTCCATCGTTCCCCTCTCCTCTCACAGCTCGCGTTGTCGAGTAGGCCCTTCCCTTTCCGCGGAGCGGATCGTGGAAGCGTCGGTGGAGGACCCACGCTGGACCAGCCTTGCTTGTGGAGATCACCCACACTGGGTAAGTACTCATCTCCTTTCTCTCAGATGGACCTTGAGAGTTAAGGACCATATCTGACCATCAAATTATCTCTCTTCTTTACAATCTATCCAGCCAGCAAGTTCTGCCGCGCACCTACCCTTCACGAGCTCGGTCGTGACTGGGAGGGCCGGAGGACCAAACATTCTGTGATCCTTATGCTAGGTGAGTCTCAGCATATAGCTGCTTACTCACACTTACATCTCTTACTGACGTTCATCTCCTCACCCTTCTCATGTCTAACTTTGCAGCCTTATACCCTCCTTGTGTCCGCTCCCGTCATGGCAAAAGCCATGGTCGTGGTAGTGGCCGGGATGGGGTCCCCTACGTGCACGCCCTTCCATGGCAGAAGCCATGGTCGCGGATGAGCCTAGGGGACAGTCCGTCAGTGTAAGCCCCTCCATGACGAGTGTCATGGTGGTGGTGATGCCTGGGGGACAAAACGATGGTAACATCCAGGCTAGGTGAGTTTCCTTCGTTCTCCTTCCCTTCTCCTTCCTCTCAGCACTCGCTTCAAGTTCCCAAACGAGTAAATGTTGAGTGCTGACGTTTTTCCTTTTCCTTTTCCTTTGCCCTTTTCCGACGTACGTGCTCTTCTCTCACAGCCCCCTCGTCGCCCACCGCTCGCCATCCGTGGCCAGCCGTGGCCGTGAGGGAAGGTCCTCTCGTGCAGGTCTCTCCATGGCAGGAGCCATGGACGAGGTGCTTGCCTTGCGGACGGTAAAGCGATGGTTACAGCCAGAGCTAGGTAACGTCTCACCACATCCCCTTGTCCTCTCACAATCGCTTCAACGTGGGCATCAACTGACCTGACCCTTCTCTTCTTCTCTTTTTCATTTCCTACGTACTTCACAGCCGCCTCGCCCGCCCATTCGGTCGTCATGACAGGAGTCATGTCGAGCCATGGTCGGTTGGTACGCCTGAGGACGATCACCGCGCCGGGTAAGTCGCTAGCTTTGTTACTCAGCCCCCATCCCCTCTGCATTGACAACCCTGACTGACCAACCTTTCTTACTTTCTTTCTTTCATCCTCCATCTTCGTCTCACAGAGCTCTTGCTGCGCACACCCCGCCATGGCAGGTGCCATGGTTGTGGTGGTGGCCAGTGAGGCCTTCGGCTGAAAGCTCTTCGGTGATCGTAGGCTAGGTGAGTCCATGACTTCCACACCCTTTTTCAGGCAACGTTCTTCGAGTAGGTTGCTGACCCAAGATCCCTCCCTTGTCGTCGCTGGTCTGCGTTTCTACAGCTTCCCCTCGCGTCACGGAGTGACCTTGGGGCCCTCGATGTCCACCGTGGCCAGTCATGGCAGAAGCCATGGCTGGTCTGTGGCACGAGGTACGCGATCTGGGAATGGCCCTTGGGTGAGTACCTTCCCTCTCTACTACACACCCTCTTCCTTTGACATCCACGGCCAGCGTTACTGACTCTGCAGTTCTCATCCTTTCAGTCATTCCCCTCGGCGAAATTTGTCCCCTCTCGCATCAATCATCACGCCTCGACATCCCCGAGCATCGTGACAACATTCAAGATCATAGCGATTGACTCCGCTTCCTCTCTCGACCTTGGAATCGAACACTCAAATGTCGAGCACCTCTTCTCTCCACGACGTCAGCCAACCAGGTACAAGACAAGTCGTAAACGACATCAACCTGGGTTCCCAACCTTCTCCCCTGAGGTCGAATCCTCCTCACAGGCCCGCGGCACAAGACCAGCCGCATCTGGGACCTCAATACGAGTCAGCCCTTCACACTCTCACTGGACTCGAGATCAACTTCGGGCAAGTTATACGTCCACCATTCTCTCCTCTGCAAGATCCAGCGTCAACTACCATCACTCCCTCTGTTCTCCGCTTCAGCCCCCGCTTCCATATCACTCCTCCCTTCACTCTCTACGCTTCCCGCATTCTGTTCCCCTCATCCATCTCCCTTTGCAATTGCACATCTTCCTAACAGATCTCAAACTCAAACAACGATCTGCGACGAGAATGATGCATTTAAGTGTGACCGATGATAACATGCAAGAGCGAAATGACAGATCGTCCCTGAGCAGAGAAGGAAAAGCCCTTGAACTGATAATAGTGTCTTCCTTGGAGAGCTGAAGGACTTGATAGAGAGTTTATGCCTGGGCCCAAATCTTCCCGACGTTCTTGAGGAACTTCATAAACTTGATGAAGCCGACAGCCAACTCGACGTTGCCCTCCGGGTCCTGACAAGAATCAAAGGAGGAAGGGAAGACAGTGAGCTTCCAAGACACATCACAAAGCTGCTTCAGAGTGGCAACTGAAGAAGAATGACTCACCGTAACTCGCGCAGGGAAAGCAATACCGCACCCGAACAGTCTAGGCACGTACTTCTTCTCCCCGCCGCCCGAACCCATCTTCCACCCGAACCGACCGGTATCATGATCGAACTCTACCCCTTTCACCTTCCCGGCAATCTCCGCATCCCCGCTGGCCGTGATCTCCGGAATCGGTCGAGGCTGGTATCCCCACGCATGTAAGATATGCGTGCACCCTTCCAAATACTTCGCGTACAGACCCTCTTCACTTGGGTTCGTTGCCTCCGGTCCTGGCAATCGGACACGCGTGATTTGACTTCCGTCCCGTTCGGGGCCGTCCTCTCCAGGTACTCCCTTGCCCAATCAGCCGCAAGACCTTTCAGGCCTGTATTATCATAGAGGATACATCCTTCTCCTTGTCCTTGAGCTCGGGACCGCGCGAAGTTGACGCAGTGCGGGAGCGCAGACATGTCTGAGGGATTGCGAAAGGGTATATCAGAGGGAAGAAGAGAGAGGTCAGCGCTGGGATTGGGACTGGACTGGGACTGGGACTGGGACTGGGACTGGGACTGGGACTGGGACTGGACTGGAGGTGAATCAAAGGAGAAGAGAGGGTAAGCTGTAAGGGATTACTACCGGGTCAGGAAAAGATCGCGAATGGATGCTGTCTTTATTCACACCCTCGGGAACGACAAACGACAGCCCACCAACACACTGGCTGGTCTGCTCTTCCGAGGGCTGAAAGCGCTGAAGAAAGAGGCTTTCCGAACGTGCGTCGGAAGGTCGGGAGAACCCTTACTACTTGAAGAGAGGCCCTTATGTACTTGAGTGGGAGGGTCAGAATGAGGTGAGGAAAACTCGATGCTCCACCGAAATGCGGGTTATATGCGAGACCGATACTTAGACAGGTCAGCGAGGCCAGATTGAAAGGTGGGACTGACAGCGCAGGAGAAGGCAGAGCGGGTAGATGTCCTTCGATATGCTCAGGTTCCACGTCGTGCCTGCCATCCAGTTGGTTGTTGTGGAAAGAAGTCAGCATACAGCATGGAGTTCGCCCCCGAATGTATGCAACTCGTCCAAGCAACCAACTACGACGATCGACTCGCCCGCTTTTACGTTTTTTTCGCACACAGCACAGCCAGGCGGCTTGGAAGCGCGGAAGGAGGGGAAGCCAGTGCTGTTGAGGGTGTCTCTGAGTCATTCCAGCATGAAGGCGTGTGCTGTCATTCGATGTCCAACTCACTCAAGCGGCCAGCGGGTGCGAGCCTTGTTGATGGCACTGGAAAGTTCGATTACATGCCAGCTCACCGGAGTGCACTGGCTGCCTCGCTGATAGAACTCCAAACATCTCTTTCCTCTTCTTTCTCTGTCAGACGCAGCGCTATCTACATGTACACTGTGTCCTGGTCCTGCCAGCTTTGCCATGCCAACGTGCTGAACATGCTCATCTCTCCAAATTCCAACCGACGTTTACTATTCCCTCTTTCCTTGATCTTTCTTGACAGCCAAAGCATCAAGGCATCAAGGTTCCATGCAAAGAACGCCTGGCATATACAGCTGTGTCCAGCCGAGCGTGATGCTCGTGCGGTCATGCGGCTCCGGTGTAATGGCCACTGGGATCGATCAGGGCGTGCTGTGCGAACATGGCAACAGAGCAACAGCGCTGCTGCCAGGCCAAAAGCCAGACAACGACACACGGCAGCCAACAGCCCACGGTCCCCGAGCACGGCAACAGAGCAACAGAGCAACATCTCACAGCACTCCCGAGTCTCGGCGCCTCCGTTCTCTAGTGCATACAGGCCCTCTTCCAAGTCCAAACGAACATTTCTTTGCGCGGTGTGACGTTTACGTGTTCGCCTTCTACCAAGGCATGACACAGTCATTAGCACAGGAGCTCAGAGGCGCTCAGAGGCGACCAAATATGGCAACCGCACGGACCAATCTGGAGAGCTGGCTGCATTCTAGCAGTGTTCCTTCTTGTCATGTTTTCTTTTCTATGCAGTTCTAGGCGGTGGAGAAGTTGGGAAAGACGATCTGTCTAGAGGCCGAAGGAAGATGTTTAAAGGCAGCCCCATCGCAGCTTCTTCCTCATCCCCCCCTTCTCTCTTCTCTTCACCCCTTCCTCGATCTCCTCTTCGACTCCCTTCCCTTCCTTCCTTTCTTCTATATCTTCTCTAGTTACCTCCCTCTCCCCTCCTTTCCTCGACCTCGCCACCATCAACCCCTCATCGACACCACCAACATCCGCACTTCATCGACATCACCACCAGTATCAGCAACAGCCCTTCTTCGACTCCTCACCGCCATCCAACCCTCTCCATCGACAATCCCTCAATTCCGCCACTATCCGCCCTTCATCAAGTATTCCAACCATCTACCTCAAGCCTGTCCTCAACCATTCCTCGACAGCTGACATCGCCAAGACACCAACATCAGCACTCCATCAACACCACCACCATCCGCCCTTCTTCGCATCGACAGGCCCTCAAGTCCGCCACCATCCGCCCTTCTTCGCATCGACAGGCCCTCAAGTCCGACACCATCCGTCCTTCTTCGGATTGTCGACAGGTCCTCAACTCCGCCACCATCCGCCGGCCGCCCTTCGTTGGATCGTTCGGAGCGTCGAGCATCCGCCCTTCTTCGCATCGACAGGCCCTCAAGTCCGACATCATCCGTCCTTCTTCGTCTCGACAGGCCGTCAAGTCCGCCACCATCCGCCCCTCTTCGCATCGACATGCCCTCAAGTCCGCCACCATCCGGCCCTCTTCGCATCGACATGCCCTCAAGTCCGCCACCATCCGCCCTTCTTCGTATCGACAGGTCCTCAAGTCCGCCACCATCCGCCGGCCGCCCTTCGTCGGATCGTTCGGAGCGTCGAGCATCCCCAACCTTCTTCGCAGCCATGGCTATGGCACCGGAGCACCGGCTCTTGGGCGACGTTGGAAGGGGGTCTCGAAGGTAGAGGCGTCCACTTCGTTGGTCGTCCTCCGCCAACCCCTGGCTGCCCAGCTCTCGTCGTCGCGACGTCAAGAATGAACTGTGGATCGGAGGGGAAACGGCAAGGCGATTGCCATTGACCTTGTGAGTAGAATCCCCCTTCTCCCTCTCCTATGCTCTCCACTCTCGATCACGACCTTTGACTGACATACCATGTCTCCGTCTCTTCTTTCGCTCTCTCCCCTCATCTTCTGCTCGGTCCCTACTCCTCACAGCTTGCGCGTCGAGCCAAGTCGGTTCTTTTCCTTTCAGCATCCACCTCTTGCTGTGACAGTGACAGTGTCACGCTCGAGTGGTTGGCTGAGGAAATGCCGGTAGTCGCCGGCCCCTGGCTGCTCACCTCCTGTCATGACTTCGTCGTGCCTGGACTGTGAACCAGAGGGGTTTCTCATCTCTGCCTGCTTCCATCACCACGCTGGGTGAGTCAAGACTTCGTGTTCAGCGCTTATCAGTTCGTTCAGTCTCTGACCCTACCTCCGCTTCTTCCTCTTCTTCTTCTCATCCTCATCTCCCTCCTACTACAGCTCGCCGAGCCGAGTCAGCACTTTCCCGCTCACCTTCCCTCATGACACCGTCATGCTGGGACTGTCGACAGTGAAAGCTAAGGTGATAGCTCGACGTACGATTTGCTTTCGCGGTGATCTAGGTGAGTCGATCCTCTCCTTCTTCCTTGTCCTTGTTATCGAGCTTCTACTGACCACTTGATTCCTCTCTCTTCTCTCGTCCTTTCTTCCAACAGACTGCCTGCCAGGCCCATCCCCCTTATTTAGTTCCCCCTCCTCCTCCCTCCCCTCTCCTCCCCTCCCTTTTAGAAGCCCCTCCCCTCCCTTAGATAGTCGTCCTCCCTCCTTCCCCCTTCCCCTCCCCTCTTAGCTTCCCTCTTCCTTAGTCTTCCTCCCTCTTAGTCCTCTCTTAGTCTTCCTCCCCCGTAGCTACCCTTTTCTCCTCTCCCCTTCTTTAGTTAACCCCTTCTTAGTTAGTTCCCCCTCTCCCTCCCTCCCTCCCTAGTTAGTTCCCCTTCCTCTCCCTCCCTTATTTAGTTCCCCTTCCTTAGTTAGTTAGTTAGTTAGTTACCCTCTCCCTCCCCCCGGGCCTGGCAGCCATCCGTCTAGTTCACCTACCTCGGCAGCCCTGGGTTCAGACCCTGGACAGGTCGTCTGCGCACCGTCGTGCGTAGCCCACAGGCGCCGAGTGCCCCCGACTCCTTCGCGGCCACCGTCCATGGCATCAAAGCACGAGCTTTGAGCGAACGTGAGCGGGGGACGCGAAAGCGAGGTGGTCACTCCGGTGGCCACCCAGCCCCTGGCTGCTCACCATCCTTTCAGGCTGTGTCCTGTCGGATCGTGAACCAGAAGGGGCTTACCCACAAGAGGTCCACCACCAGCCTAGTGAGTTTCTCTTCTCATCTCCCTTGCTCTTTCTATTCGATCACAGTGTCTGACCTCTTGCTCCTCTCTCCTTTCCATCGTTCCCCTCTCCTCTCACAGCTCGCGTTGTCGAGTAGGCCCTTCCCTTTCCGCGGAGCGGATCGTGGAAGCGTCGGTGGAGGACCCACGCTGGACCAGCCTTGCTTGTGGAGATCACCCACACTGGGTAAGTACTCATCTCCTTTCTCTCAGATGGACCTTGAGAGTTAAGGACCATATCTGACCATCAAATTATCTCTCTTCTTTACAATCTATCAGCCAGCAAGTTCTGCCGCGCACCTACCCTTCACGAGCTCGGTCGTGACTGGGAGGGCCGGAGGACCAAACATTCTGTGATCCTTATGCTAGGTGAGTCTCACCATACAGCTGCCCACTCACATCTCTTATTTCTTTGCTGACGTTCATCTCCTCACCCTTCTCATGTCAACTTTGCAGCCTTATACCCTCCTTGTGTCTGCTCCCGTCATGGCAAAAGCCATGGTCGTGGTAGTGGCCGGGATGGGGTCCCCTACGTGCACGCCCTTCCATGGCAGAAGCCATGGTCGCGGATGAGCCTAGGGGACAGTCCGCCAGTGTAAGCCCCTCCATGACGGGTGTCATGGTTGTGGTGATGCCTGGGGGACAAAACGATGGTTACATCCAGGCTAGGTGAGTTTCTCTTCTTCTTCTTCCCTTCTCCTTCCTCTCAGCACTCGCTTCAAGTTCCCAAACGAGTAAATGCTGACCTTTTTCCCTTTTGCTTTGCCCTTTTCCGACGTACGTGCTCTTCTCTCACAGCCCCCTCGTCGCCCACCGCTCGCCATCCGTGGCCAGCCGTGGCCGTGAGGGAAGGTCCTCTCGTGCAGGTCTCTCCATGGCAGGAGCCATGGACGAGGTGCTTGCCTTGCGGACGGTAAAGCGATGGTTACAGCCAGAGCTAGGTAACGTCTCACCACATCCCCTTGTCCTCTCACAATCGCTTCAACGTGGGCATCAACTGACCTGATCCCTCTCTTCTTCTCTTTTTCATTTCCTACGTACTTCACAGCCGCCTCGCCCGCCCATTCGGTCGTCATGACAGGAGTCATGTCGAGCCATGGTCGGTTGGTACGCCTGAGGACGATCACCGCGCCGGGTAAGTCGTCAGCTTCACTGCTCAGTCCCCCTTTCTTCCCTGCATTCACAACCCTGACTGACCAACTGCTCCTTTTTTCAATCCTCCTTCCTCGTCCCACAGGGATCTTGCTGCGCACACCCCGCCATGGCAGGTGCCATGGTTGTGGTGGTGGCCAGTGAGGCCTTCGGCTGAAATCTCTTCGGTGATCGTAGGCTAGGTGAGTTCTTGACTTCCACGACCCGTTCGGCAACGTTCTTCGAGCAAGTTGCTGACCCACGATCCCTCCCTTGTCCTTGCTGGTTGCGTTTCTACAGCTTCCCCTCGCGTCACGGAGTGACCTTGGGGCCCTCGATGTCCACCGTGGCCAGTCATGGCAGAAGCCATGGCTGGTCTGTGGCGCGAGGTACGCGATGTGGGAATGGCCGTTGGGTAAGTCTCACCCTCTCTACCACACACCCTCTTCCTTTTGATGTCCACGAGCAACGTCACTGACAATGATCTGCTTCTCATTCTCTCAGTCATTCCCCTCGGCGACATTTGTCGCCATTCGAATCAATCATCACGCCTCGACATCCCCGAGCATCGTGACAACATTCAAGACCATAGCGATTGACTCCGCTTCCTCTCTCGACCTTGGAATCGAACACTGGAATGTCGAGCACCTTCTTCTCTCCACGACGTCATCCAACCAGCTACGAGACAAGTCGTAGACGACATCAACCTGGGTTCCCAACCTTCTCCCCTGAGGTCGACTCCTCCTCACAGGCCCGCGGCACAAGACCAGCCGCATCTGGGACCTCAATACGAGTCAGCCCTTCACACTTTCACTGGACTCGAGATCAACTTCGGGCAAGTTATACGTCCATCATCCTCTCCTCTGCAAGGTCCAACGTCAACTACCATCACTCCCTCTGTTCTCCGCTTCAACCCCCGCTTCCATATCACTCCTCGCTTCACTCTCTATCTACGTTTCCCGCATCCTGTTCCCCTCATCCATCTCCCTTTGCAATTGCACATCTTCCTAACAGATCTCAAACTCAAACAACGATCTGCGATGAGAAGGATGCATTTAAGTGTGACCGATGATAACATGCAAGAGTGAAATAACAGATCGACCCTGAGCAGAGAGGAAAAACCCTTGAACTGATAATAGTGTCTTCCTTGGAGAGCTGAAAGGACTTGATAGAGAGTTTATGCCTGGGCCCAATTCTTCCCGACGTTCTTGAGGAACTTCATAAACTTGATGAAGCCGACAGCCAACTCGACGTTGCCCTCCGGGTCCTGACAAGAATCAAAAGTAAAAAGGAAAGACAGTGAGCTTCGCAAACACATGACAATCTGCTTCAGAGTGCCAACTCCTGGAGAGGGAGAGGGACATTGAGGGGATGACTCACCGTGACTCGCGCAGGGAACGCAATCCCGCATCCGAACAGTCTAGGAACGTACTTCTTCTCCCCCCGCCCGAACCCATCTTCCACCAGAATCGTCCCGTATCATGATCGAACTCCACCCCTTTCACCTTCCCGGCAATCTCCGCATCCCCGCTGGCCGTGATCTGCGGAATCGGTCGAGGCTGGTATCCCCACGCATGCAAGATATGCGTGCACCCTTCCAAATGTTTCGCATACACTTCTTCTTCACTTGGGTTGGTCGCCTCCGGTCCTGGTAATCGTACGCGCGTGATTCGACTCGCGTCCCGTTTGGGGCCATTCTCCTCCATGTACTCCCTAGCCCAATCAGCCGCAAGACCTTTCAGACCTGTATTGTCGTAGAGGATGTATCCTTCCTTGTAGATGGCGTACTTAAGCTCGGAGCGCGCAAAGTTGACGATGTGTGGTACGCCGGCGTTGTACAGGTTCCGTATCGCCAAGACGGCAGAGTGAGAGGCGCCTACGACTGCAATGCGAGCTTGGGTCGGGTTGGGCAGGATCTTGTGCAGGGTTGAAGGATGGAGGATGTCGTCGAGGTTGAGTGGGGTGAGAGTCGTGCCTGGTGGAGTTATGGAGGGTTTGGGTAGGGAGCCTGTTGCTAGGACGATTCGTTCTGTTGAGAATGTCTCGCCAGAGTCGAGGGTGACGTTCCATACGCCATCAGCAGTCTGCTCAGAGGAGGTTCAAGAGTGAATCAGCGGGCGCCCTGAGGTAAGGGAGATCAAGGATAACTCACCCAGTCAGCAGCAGACACATTCCCCACGACCTGCCGCACCTCCTTCTTCTCGACCATCCCCTGGATCAAGACCTGCGCAGCATCAACAGCCCTTCCCAACTCACACCCCTTCTCCTGATCCAACCCCGCCAGCACCTGAATAGCATTCCCCTCCCCCGCCCGCGCCTCAATCTCCCTAAAGACCTCACAAGCCCTCGCATAATCCAAAAAAGTATGCACCTTCGTGTTCGAGGGGACCTCGCGATATCGTTCCTGTACCCGCCCGCCGTTGAAGATCGGGTCGGCCCAGATGAGGGAGCGAGAGGCGAGGCCTAGGTCGGTTAGGATGCCGGTGGCTGCTAGGCCTGCTGGGCCTGCTCCTACGACGAGAGCTTGGGCTGGTGGTGGCGAGGAGGTAGAGCGCTGCTGTTGGGTGGTGAATGTGCGTCGTCTTGTTGGTGCGTATCTGGGAAGAGGGGCTGCGAAGCTGAGATGGTATGGTGCAGCGATGGCGGCTGCGGCGGCGGCTGTTGAAAATCCTCTGCGCAACGCAAAGGGAGATGCTGCTGATAGCACTGCTGTTGTAGCCATATTGAGTGGCGATATTTCCGTGGCCGGCTGTTACTCGTGAAGATGGTGGTGGTGGCAGAGTAAGAGGATGACTGATGATGGCGAGAAGAAATGAGGCAAACAGGAAGGATGAGTCAGTTTGCCCAACCAAAAAATCAAGAGGCCGAAATCACGAAATTGGCTGGAAACTCGGAGCCTTTTCTGATTTCTGTGGCAAAAGAAGAGCGAAAACGAAAACAAAAACAAAGAACACTCACGCGTGTAGGGTTACAAGATGTGCAAGCAGTGCCTGGGATGCGAAGGGGGGAATGGGTACAGATCTATGCTGTGGTGGCAGTGGTAGCTGATGTTGTTTCGGACACGTGTCCGAGCTCTGCCTCCAATTCCTTGGTTTCGCGTTGAAGGGCGGTGATGCGATCCTCAGCTTGTTGCTTCTGAGCAGCGAGACGAGCAGCGTATTCTTCGTCGCTGACCTTGCGTACTGGCGAGATGGAGGACAGGTAGGCCATGACGGATGATTGCTCTCCAGACGAAGAGGAGGCTGAGTCTGTGGCGGATGCTGAGACAGCATTAGGAGCTGCGGAGGCGTATTGTTGGTATCTGAGGTCGCCATTAGACGAGACTGCGTCTGACTTGGCTGTTGAAGGGACGGGAAGTTGAGGTGGGTCGGTTGCTTTGCTGGCATAGCGTGCGATGACTTTGATTCGTGCGATGTCGAGCTCGTTGCCGACATACTGCAAGCCGAGACAGATGATGCCGAATGTGGACATGCCGCGCGGAAGTGAGCTGGGTCCGTCTGTTGATATCAGAGCAAGGTCCAGTAAGCTATCACTGTGAGGGAGAGGGAAAAGATCAGCAAGAGATACTCACGCGCCCATGTGGACAAGCCTCCGCCGACGATAGCTCCTGCGATTGCTGATGGAAGGAGGTTGTGAGTCCGCAAGCTGACTGTATGCGATGATGCCTCGGGAGAGTTTGAGCGGGAGCGACCTTGGAAGACGCCGACCACTGGGCCGATCGCATACTCGCGCAGCGCTGAAGGAGAAAGAGAGACGAGAGTGAGCAACGTTGTAAAAGCGCAAGGGCAAGAAGCAGAAAGATTTCTCTCACCGAAGAAGGGAAATGCGAAGGTGAAGCAGTTCAGACTTGTGCGGAAGGCGAATGCTCCTGGCTGTTGGTGCTTGAGGACGCCATATGACGCGCCGTATGCTGCGCCTGCCAGAGCTGAGGGAGAGAGACAGAGCAAAGAGTGAGTGTCTAGCAGAAGGAGAGCATGTAGGGTTGCGCTGATTGACTCACTGACGAGTGCTGTTCTGGAGAGGACTGTTGTTGGTGCATTTGCTGGTATTTGCGCTGCCAGAGATGCGCCTGGTCCTCCTGCTGATGCTGACTGTGAGCTGCTCATCCTTTCAATGTCGAGGTCGAGGTCGTCGTCGTCGTCCTGCTTGAGCTCGAGCTCGTCCATCAAGAAGAAATCCAAAATTACCAGTGACGTATTTCGCACTTTTGTATTTTGAAATTGAAAATGCGTTTTTGCGAGAATAAACACTCGAAAAATACCAAACGCGTCTCTTCCTCAACACGCGTCTCTCTCACTCCTTCCTTCTTTCTACACTCATCTCTCCAAGTTCCCATAGACGCGCTCCTTCAGCATCCACAGTGAGTGTCCTAGGGAAATACTCGATGCTCTTCTGTCTGTAGTTGTGCTGATTCCACTTACTCTGCAGATCCAAGACTCCACCAAAATGGGCCGCTCCATCTTCCAGTCCGAAGCCATCGACGGCCGTCTGCAGTCGACCTCAGCAACACGCGCACACGCCAAACGCATGCGCGCAGAACAGAACTGGTGCTGTGAACACGCTCAGGTCGCCGACGCTTGCCAGGACTGCGTACCCTCCAAGATCCAGGCTCGCAGGGTGGGGCCTGTCTCATCCTTCCATCCCTGTCGCTACGGCACGCACGGATATCCACAGCGAGGAGCTGCACCCTCGGGGGCCCATCATAATGGTTCGCGATCAGGATCCACTACGGCCAGCGCCACACGCGACGAGCGCACCGTCATTGCCAATCTGCTCGAACGTCGTGGCAGACGGGAAGGGCTGATGATGACGCCGCACGCGACGCCTCCTTCTCCGAGCTCGTCGAACGCAGTCTCGTCGACATACGCGCCAGAGGACGCAGACGTCCCGCTGCAGGTTCCTCCACAAATGCTTTCCAGGACACATCAGAAAGTCCTCCTCCTCCACGTCAGCATCCGCACTACACGTACGCACACGACGCCCGCATACAGCGACTCCTCGACGCCCATCTCGAACATCGACACCTTCCCTCGCCCTCGTCACGCGACATACCCATAGAATCAGGATCGACTCCTCGCTCAAACGGCTTCCGCTCCGAAATACCGCCCAGCGACGAAGTCGCCATACTACGCACCAATCTCGCCTCGCATGAGACCGAGGGAGCATCATCGTCTTCCACCCCCAGAACTACTGCAGGCGTCGCGCAGTTTCTTGATGTCTCTCGACCACCACACGCGTCTCGCTCCCGGCCTGATGAACGGCACTACACCACCGCCGAGGACCTAATCCGTAGCAGCCGCGAAGTCAGCGAAGAGAACATTCCTTCCGCGGTCTGGCGAAGCATCCAACACGACCTCACCCAGATGCGCGATGTCAGGTCTCCCGAAACGCACCCCGCGGCGCGTGAAGCTATCCTGTCCGGTAGCGGCTCCGCCCGCCGTGGTATCGAGGCCCTCTTCCCTTACAGCGATGACATGGATAGCGACTATGAGCTCGATCTCGACGTCCCTCGTCGCGGCGCCTCGCCTGGAGCAACCGCGGCGGTACGAGACCTCCCAGCTTCTTCAACGACACGCGCAGCCAGCATCCGTCGCTACCGCGCTCTCGCTCGGTACTCCTCCAGTGGACCCTCTGCGCTCAATGGAGCTGCAGGAGAGGAACGAAGTAGCTCAATGGGAACTACGGCTCCTGCTGCCCACTCCGCCGCATGGAACTTCTCCAACATGCCTCCACATGGTCCCCCATCTCTTCCCGCAGACACGCTCCCCGCAATGATCTTCCCCTTACCCCAACCCCAACCTCGAGCCCGCCCCGGAACTGAAGACTACCGAACCGAGCCGACGGCGGCGGCAGCAGAAACAAACGCGGACGAGTATAACCACTGGGCCGCCCGCTCCATCCCGGAAGAAGAAGAAGAAGCGATGCTCCAGGACGATCTCTCGGCCTTTGAACGACTCCTGGATGGACACACGCTCAATCCGGAGCAGAGTATCGCTCATCTGAGGATGTTGGCCGATCGGGTGAGGAGGGTGTATGATTTTGGGCGGGTGAGGGTACCGCCGAGTGTTTCAGCTGCTAGGACGCAGCAACAGCAGCAGCAGGGTAGTGGAGATGTCGCGGGGTCCGCTCAGCGGTGGTACAGGCGGCCTGCATTCTCGGGCGATGAATACTTCGCTGCTGAGAGACTGCAATCGTCCAGGCCTTGGGACGCTCGGCTCCGTCAACTTCTGCGCGGGAGGAGGAGGATCCGTCCGCTCAAAGCCAGCAGGGTCGAGCGCTTCGCTTTATGGATCGCGAGACGGCCGCGCGAACGCTTGTTGGAGGAGAGGGAGAGGAAGCGTCCTCGAGGAACGTTACTGGGGAGGCCGGACCTTCTGTTCCTCGCCTTTCTGAGTGGGAGATGATGCATTCAGCGACGAACGAAGGCGGAGAGGGGGAGGGAGAGCAAGGTGGACGACGACGACGACGAAGCCGTGATCCTTCGCCCTGTCCTACCATCCAAAACGCGGCCGATGCACAGATGCAGATTGACGAAGTCTCACCGACGTCCTCATCCTCCTCAACGTCGCCCCCTTCAACTCTTCCCTCCGCTGGCTCCTCCTCCCGTGAAGCAGAATCAACTTCAACTTCAGCTCCTCCCTCGCCCCCTCTTACTACCACCCACAACGAAAACGCCACTCGTGTCCGAAGGGACGGCGGCAGCGGTGGGTCGGATTGTCCCGAGATTGAGAATAACGCGTCGAGGACGACGACAGCGGGCAGTTCTTCGTCGGGCCGGATCATGGAGCAGATGCATCGGATGATGATGGCGCAGCCCAATCGGGGGCCTATGCCGCCTGCCCCTGCTCCCTTGTCGCGCGAGTGAGGAGATGGTGGGCAGGGCTGGTCTCGTCGGTTTCTCTCAGGGTTGGCTTTCATTCATCTTCTATCCCGCCTTCCTACATCTTTTCACGGTTTCGACTCATGCGTTTACGGCAGAGCGCAGGAACAAGACACAAAGGGGGCCACCTCCTGTATAAATCCTCCCCAAACTTTCCAAAAGACGAGCGAGCTGGTGCCTCGCACATCAGGTCGGATCGCAACAGGTTCTCAACTGTCAGACTCATGTTAGAACAAGGGAACGAGTCAAAGACGGGCTTGATCTCTCCTAGCCAGGTTGCAATGATACATGCGGCTTCACGCAATTTCCCGCAACTGACTCCCTCATTTGATTCGCCGCGGGAAGGAAGGTATTACGGGGTGCTCTGAGATTCTTTTGAGGAAGGTGTAGTGGTACATAATAATCCTTGACCATGCAGAGGGATGCGTTACACGGTCGAGGTGATGAAAGGGCCGGACGCGCAAAGATAAGGCAAAGAAGGGAGCGTGGGTAGCGAGCGTCTCTCGATGGGGAAATTTTGGTCAACGAGTGTGTTGTGTGTGAATGTATGAAGGGGCAGTAGTCTTGAAGAAAAGGCCGCCTACGTTTACGAAGCAGCAACGACGCTCGTCGCCGCAGGTATCGACGTCCACGTCCTTCCCAAAGCTCCTCCTCCGGCCCCATTCCCATCTGCGAACGAGCTACCACTACGTTTGACCCGCTCTGACAGCGCTTCCACCCGCGCACGAATCTTGGCTGCGAGCTCCTTCTGTGCCCGATATTGGTTCTGAGGTAAGCGAGCAGCAGGCTGCCATGCCGGTCTGTGGATGGGCGCCGCTGTTGATCTTGTCGCACCGCCCTCTTCCGTCGATGCCGAACCGTTCTGGCCTGCTGGTCTCCTTCCGTCTTTGATGAATCAGAAGCCGACTTCGACACTAACACAGATAGGTCGACAATGCGTGATGCGACGACCAGCTTGAGCGTCTGGCTGTGCAACTGCTGCGTCTCAGCCGCGATCGAGCGCAGTCGCTCGCTCTTCGGTTGATCCGTGCTCGACTTCTGTTGAGCCGGTTCACCTTTCGCGACACCCTCCTCCGACTCGTCGTTCGCATCCCCATCAACATTGCTCGTCTTGTCGCCCAGAGGTGTCCGATTCGCCATCGAGAACTGGGATGCAGCAGGCAGAGGCGACATCGTCTTCCACCCACGCATGAGATCAGAGGAACGCAGGTACGCATTCTCCGTGCGCAAGTACCGTACCGCGCCCCGCATCGCCTCGAGCTGGTCGACAAGGTACGAAGTTTCAAGGTTCGCATATCCGAGCACACCCGGCGCACCACCACTCATACCCGCCACTCCTGCAAAGTCGCCTCCCAGTCCTCCTGCACCACTCGTCAGACCACCGATCACACCGCCGCCACCTCCACCTCCCGATCCAAAGGCCGTTCCATCAGCACCTAGCTCACCTCCCATCTGTTGAGCAGCCTTCTGCTGTGCCGAGGCTTGAGCAGCAGCAGCCTGCTGCTGTTGTTGCTGAACCAAAGTCGTCTTCTCCTGCTCGGCCCGATCCAGATCAGCCTGGAGCTGATCATTCGCTTCTTGATAATCTTTGGCCTGCTTGCGAGCTTCGTCAAGTTGTTTTCGAAGATCGCTCATCTGGTCTACTTGCTCCTTCGACCGGTTGAGGTGGATCTGCAGTCGCTCAATCTTGACGGCGTGCTCTTGAAGGTACTGCTCACGCTGCTTGATCGTGCGTCGCAAGTGAACAATCTCTTCGCTCTGCAACTGATATGGCGCTCAGCATCCGCGTTGTGCGTCATCTCCGTCTGAATCTGCTGAACACGAGTCAACCAAGGCTTGGTACCCGTGATCTTGATGATGTTCTCCTGCTCCGTAGCATTGGCGAGAATCTGGTTGATCGTTTGCAACAGTTGAGTCGTCATGGAGATGGCAGACGTCCACATCATCTGATCGCTCTTCTTGAAGGCATCGTTCGTAGCCTCATCCACGAAGGAAACAATAGTCGACATCTCGAACGGCGTCTTGGACGTACGCACTTCCGTCGTGTACTTGCTGAAGCTGTCCGCGAGCGACTTGGCAAAGGCTACCAGAGCCTGACTGTTAGTGAGCAGCTCCGGCATCGGTCCGATCGCCTCCATACGGAGCGCCTCGTCACTGACGAACAGAGTCTGCAATCTTCGAGTGAGTTTCCGAGCCGGGATCTTCGTGATTCGAACATTGTTGATGAGTTGCTGGAGTGGATCGAATACGTCCGCCTCGAGACTGCGACTGCCCAGGTGCCATTCGACCTCCTCATCCTGGTAGAGCGCTGCAATTCTTTGCTTCGCAAAGCCGAGAGCAGCCGCAAGGGTATCCAGGTCGTGCTCGAACAACGAGGCAACGCCAACCTCCAACGACGGCAGCTCGGCATTGTTCGACGCTCTGAACTTCTGCGAGAAACGATGGAAGTCCTCCGCGTATCCTGCCAGCTCCTTCCGACAATCAACCTCCTTGAGCTCTTGATTCCTCAAGGCGTCAATATACGCATCGATCCGCTTCTCGATCTGTTGGAAGGCACGGAACTCGGACCCGGCACGGAGGAAGTCCTCCGCACTCGCGTAGTTCAAGACCGAACTGATCTGTCGACTGATCGCTCCCAGTTGAGTCAAGCTGTTGCGGAGCATGCAGACGTCAATCAGGTGCTCGGGAACGATGTTGTTCAAGCTCTCCTGGATATCGTGACTGCTCTCCAAAACCGTCTTGAGGATATCCGCCTTGAGAGACATGCGTCGGAAGAAAAGAAGAGCTGCCACAGCGTCCGCATCGCCGTTGAAGTATACAGGGGGTAGGTAGGACCGAATGATGTCGAGTTGATGCATCGCTTGCGACTCTTTGAGTTTCCCAAGCTCGATCTCGATCGTCTTGGCCTGCTTCTTGGACGCAGAGCGCGTTATCTGGAACTCCTTTTCGAGCATGGCCTGCTTTGCGCGACAGCACGAGCACGCACACCATCCTCGCCAAATCCGTCTTCGCCCGTTCCAGACTCCTCGGCGGTCCGTTCGGCTCGCAGAGCTTCCATCTCGCCGTTGAGCGTCTGGACGAGTTCGCGGTACTGATGGATGTACGCATCCTGCTCGACCACCTCCGCTTGCAGCGCCTCGAGCCGGGACTGCAATTGGTTCGCCATGCTCTCGTATCCGTAGGTCTCCTCCTGCAACGTCCGAAGGTCCTCCTCATACACCTGCTCGATATCCTGACTGACCTGACACATCTCGGTCAACTCTTCGATCTCGAGTTTGGCCTGGTCCAACTTCTCGGCCAAGTTCAAGTTGCGCTCTGTCAGTGTCTCGAGCATCTCTTCGGCTCCCAGAGTGGCATCGAGCTGAGAGCGCAGATCTTCGTTCGCACTTTCGAGGACTTCGAGACGAGCTGTTGCTTTCTCGTACTGCATCTGTATGTCGGATAAGGAGGCGAGCTCCTTGTCGAGCTCTGTGATCTTGTGCTTGAGGTCGGCCTCCATCTCATTGCTGACGTCTCGGACGCGAAGAAGTGCATCTTGCAGTCGCATGTTCTGTCGCTCCAACTTGATGAATTCGGTCGACGCGCGATCGGCTTCAGGCACTTCACCTTGCTCGAACATCGCTGCCAAAAGGGGAGAGGAGAAATTATCAGACACAAGCACTGTCGCGACAAAATCCGAATCGAAAAAACTTACCAAGTTCTTCCCTCGCGAGATCGCGATCTAATTGCATCTCCTCCTTCTCCTCCCTCATCACTTCAGCATCATGAGCTAAAACCTCGTACTTCTCCTCCGCAACCTCTTTGTCCAACATGGCCATCTCAAGCTGCTCATTCAAGTCCACAATTTGACGCTCGAAATCGTCCCGAAGCTGTTCCAGCTCGCGTTCAAGTTTGCCTTGGTCCTTGATGGAGGCTTGTACCTCCTTGAGGCGCTCTGTAGATGCAGGAATTTCCCAACGGACAGATGTCAGAAACCAGGATTAAAATCCCTCTCGTTCGAAGGAGGCTAGCTGTAACTCACCTTGCAACCTCTCAACAGCCCTCTCCTTCCCCTCAGCCTCCTCCGCCTTCCGCTCAGCAGCCCTCAGAGCCTCCCTCTCCTCCTCCCTCCTCTTCTCCATCATCCTCACCCGAGCCCGAAGCTCCTCAAGCTCATGCATTAGTTCACTCACCTCCGCCGCTGTGCGCGGAAGGTGCGAGGTCGAGGTAGAGGACGCTAATGACATGTGGTTCGGTCGTGGAATGATGACTGCTGCAGGTGCGAGGGCGGCTGTAGGGGAGGCTGTAGGAGCATTCGCAGTAGCGCCCCCACTCTCTGTTCCTGTGCTCGATCGAACGACAGGACCAGCCGTAGGACCCGAGTCGGATGTCGGGCGATTGTGCGAATATGGTGCAGTAGGGGACGAAGACGGATCATTCTCATTTAGTTCCGCACCAACTGCTTCCTCCAACGTCGGCGACGCCGTGATCATGCGCGCCGAAGAGCTGCTCCCCGCCGCAGCCGATCCGCCGCCCACGAGGAGGTCATCTTCGCCCGTCTCGTCCATCTCGGCAGCTGCGTCCGCGAGCGCTTCGTCCAAATCATCTTCTTCAAGATCATCAGCGGCGCTATGAGCGCTACTGGTCCCAATCCTGCCGCCGCCGCGTGAGAGTAGGGAGTTACGTCGCGGGGCTGAGAATGCTCCGGGTGTGGAGCAGTAGGACCTGTTCCTGTGCGTCTGGGTGTGCGTTCGGAGTCTCCGAAGTGGGCGACGGGAGCAGGCGTACGAGCTCCAATACCCGCCGTCGTGCGAGCCGCCGCCGCCGAGCCAGGTACCGGGCGCATCCCAGGCCGCGTTACAGAAGCGGTAGAACGGTGGCCCAATCCCGGAGTAGTTCCGGACGTACCAGCACGAGGTGTGGTCGTTGCAGCGGTACCCGTTCGAGCCCCCGCCGTCATCCCGCCCACCCTGGGCGTTGTCAGAGGTCTCTGCTGCATCCTATTAGAGATATTCGAGCTGGGCGTAGCGGGGACCGTAGCTGCCGTGCGCCCTACGCCAGGACCAAGACTTCCTCCTATGCGCGCACGGGCGTGCTGGCCGCGGCGCCCGAGACGGAAGGACGGTGACCAGGTTTGACGGGCGACTGGACGCGTGATGAGGATGTGCTGTCTCCTGGGCCCGATGTCGATCTTGAATAGGAGGACGCCGGAGTGGACATTCCGGCTGAAGGACGGACCTGTTTGACGGGTGATGGCCCACGAGACATGCGCGTCCGCGCCGCACTGGGCGGCGCTGTCGCTGAGGGACGACCAGGCTTGACAGGCGATTGGACCCGAGACGAAGAGGACGTATTGTTGTCCAGTCCCGACGCCGATCTTGAGTGAGCAGAAGAAGTCGAAGTGCGCACTGTCGCTGGTCTCCCCGGCGTAGTAGCAGGAAGCGGCGGGGACGACAGTGCCGAAACAGGCGTGAATGAGTTTTCGACGGGATGGACCTGTGACGGCCTGACGAATACACCATGCCCCTCGGACAGTCAAAGTACCTCTTGCCCAGGACCGTGCCGTTGTTCTTGCCATTGTTGTCATCGAGGACGACTCCGACCCACACGCCGGTCGCGAAGGAGGTCTGGCCGACAAAAACGACCTCGCCCTCGCCGAGACGCGCGATTTCGCAGCGCGAGTGGAGGTGGAAGGATGGTGCTCCGCCGGACATGCTGGGCCAATAGAAAGAATCAGAACCGGGACAGGCTGGGGCTGGGCCGATTCAGCGCGCGCTTTGTCCTGACGACTCTTGCTGTGCTTGCCGCGCCGCTCCGTAACAGTAGTTGTAGTGTCGACCTTGTGCCTTGCCTTGCCGTTGATGAGGGAGTCAAGATGCTTCGCGGTCTGAGCCGAGGTGAGCAACTCACTTGGAACCCATTTTCTCATCCGCAATACGCTTTTGAAAATACTCTCCTTAAATTTTGGGCTGTCAGTCTCCTCGCACAGACCACATTCCGATCTTGTGCACACCTCTCCTGGATGGAATTCAGGCGCGACTTGACCTTGTTGCACATTACATATAGGACGTTGAGAAGGGAGCTGATGGAAGTCAAGCGCTGAGAGCAAGTCATTTGAAGTCATTTGATGGAAGAAGACATTGAAACAATCATTCGATTCGGGGATATTCGTGAGGGATATGAAGTGTTAATTCACAGGTATGCAAAATCGTTCAACAGGAGCCCAAGAGCAGGCGCGAGGTGGGACCGACGACAGCGAGACGCTTAGTAGTTGTTGCTGCTCTCGTCGTTGTTGTTGTTGCCGGACGAGCCGTAGCTGTCGGAACCGGAGTTGCCAGACGAGCCGTAGTTGTCCGAGCCAGAGTTGCCAGACGAACCGTAGGAGTCGGTGTTGTCGTTGTCACCGCGGCGGTTGTTGTTGTTGCCGGACGAGCCGTAGGAGTCAGAGCCCGAGTTGCCCGACGAGCCGTAGCTGTCAGAGCCGGTGTTGCCAGACGAGCCGTAGCTGTCAGAGGCATTGTTGCCGGAAGAGCTGTTGTTGTTGCCGGAGGAACCGTAGGAGTCCGAGTTGTCGCTGTCACCACGGCGGTTGTTGTTGCCGGAAGACCCGTAAGAGTCAGAGCCGGTGTTGCCAGACGAGCCGTAGCTGTCAGAGCCAGAGTTGCCAGACGAGCCGTAGCTGTCAGAGGCGTTGTTGCCGGAAGAGCTGTTGTTGTTGCCGGACGAGCCGTAAGAGTCAGAGCCGGAGTTGCCAGACGAGCCGTAGCTGTCGGAACCAGAGTTGCCAGACGAGCCGAAGCTGCTGGTGTTGTTGTTGTTGTTGTTGCCAGACGAGCCGTAGCTGTCCTCGTTGTTGCCGCTGCTGCCGAAGCCGCCGGAGCTGGAGTTGTTGTTGTCGTTGTTCTTGTTGCCCTGATGACATGCGAGCGGGGAGAGAGTCAGTAACGATGTACGTATGAATGCTCAGGGACGTGTCTGAGGTACTCACACCGAACTGCTGCTCAGCCTGGCTGACGAACTGTTGAGGAAGGAAGGAAGACGCGTCCAAGGGTGAGTAAGGACGCGATCGTGATGATGAGGAAGGGGACGCGACGATGCTCACCTTCTGGCCCTGCTCGGAGTTGAGGAACTGCTTGCCCTGGTCTGTAATACGCGTCACCGGAAAGTCAGTAAGACACTGATCGAGGTCAGGAGTCCAGCGCGTGCAGGAGAAGAGAACACTCACTGATGAGTCCGTCCATGTTGATGAGTAAGTGTGGGTGGGTGGGTGTGGGGTGTGAGTTGGTAGATTCGAAAGGTGATGGTGAAGAGAATGATGTGGTGGAGAAGGAACAAAGGTTAGAAGGAAAGGAGGTATGGGTTGGTTATATACCTGTCTCGGACGGGAGGTGCGGTCTGTGCGTTAGGGAATGGGAAGAGGGAGGCACGTTGTGAGCTGGATGGGTGGGAGACAGGTCAGCCGCTGCACCTCGAAACATGCAGCATCTCGCCGCCTGACGCCTTGACCGCTTCCTTCCCTCCTGTGACGCCCTTCACCTGGAAAATGACGTGTCAGCTAAGCTAGAGAGCGGAATCCTTTTTGGCCCTTCTTTTACGTGCCGGTGTCAGGGTTTACTGCCATTCAACTTTCGTGTTTCGCTGGTGGTGTGCCCCGTTTCCCCAGTGGGGATGGCTGTGTCGGTCATCATCGTCCTGGTGCTGTGGTCCGTGCGAGCCACTGCGAAGGAATTCTCGTTCCAGCTTCGAAGCGTAAATACAGGGCAGACCAATGCAAGGGCCCAGACTCAGCAAGAATGCCCCCCCGCTACAAAAAGAACGAGCAAGGGACACAACAAGGTTGTTAGAGCTGTAATAATACTTTGATCGTTGATCGACTCAAGTGACACACCAGCTGCTTTTTCTCCACACTTTGTCGGTGTATGTTATTGTGCCTTGTGGGCTGTGGTCGAGCGGCGTCCTGCCTTGGCCTGTACCGCTGCTGCTGCAACTGCGTGCTGGTTCGCTGGGTTTTGTACTCCCTCCGCCGCATCCAGCACAGCAGCAGCAGCGGCCAACGTCTCGCGATGAACGATGAACATCAATTCGGGTGCTGGCCTGCCTGCCCTCCAGCTGCAGATCATATTTGATTGGGTGCCTTCAAATAAGACATAACGGAGAACATAAACGAGAACATAAACGTTTATGTTCTCGTTTTTTATGTTCTCTCGAGTGCGTAATCCGGGGGGGTCGACCCCCCGGATAACGAGATTCCTCGTCAACAAACGCAGAACATAAAGCTCAGAACATAAACGAAAAGTTACTTCTTTACATTCAAGAAACAAAGAGAGCCTTTTTGACTTTGAATTCTGCTGCACCTGCCTTGCAGTACCAGCCTAAAAGTGGGAGTCTTTAAGAAGTAAAAGCCCTCTTGAAAGACAGTCTGCTTTACGGGCTCCTGTTCGCGCTCGAGGCAGCCAGCTTATGTGCGATATCTGAAGCCATCGCCCACATAAACATAAACGTAAACATAAACAGGACATATCCGTTATGTCTTATTTGAAGTCACCCATTGTGTACCGATCTCGTATGATAACATTTCCCCTAAAATGGGGATGCTGCTGCTGGGTCTCGGTGGGTGCCCGCCGTGTGTCCGGTGCCTGAGTGTGGGCTGCCTGCCTGCCTGGTGGTGGTACAGTAGGCAGGTAGTGAGTAGTGAGTGGTGGAAACTGGAATGGTGCTCGGGCTGTGCTGGGTCTGCATACATGGATTTGACTCTCCCCCTTCGTCTCGCTCCCCTACAGCTCACACAGCCTCGCATCTCGATTGTTGCCTTTGCAGTAGCGTGCGACGGTGTACGCAGGGGACCAAACTGAGTACCTCTCGGCGACGCGGGCACGGCCACACCCCGCTGGCCGCTCGCTGCTCACACAATCGCCTCAGCATCGCAGCAGCATGCTGCAGCATCGCTCGAGGACACAAACAACTACAGAGGATGAGTCGCCGATCAGATTTCAGAGGGTTCAAATGGTTCAATAATTACGCAAAAAAGAAAGAGGGAGAGGGAAAGAAGGCTTCAATTGGGACCAAGGAGGGAATGTATGAAGCGAAAGAGAAAGGAAAGGGTAGTGAGAAGGCCCACAGAGGAAAGGGTGATCCTGCTCTCGGCCACGAAGGAACCAGACAACGTGGAAGCGGGTGAAATTTTGAAAATCGCTTTTGGGATTCGTGATCATCGGATCTGAGGAGCGGGAAACATTTTGACCGGAAAAAGTCATTCTGGAAAAGGCCCCGGATACTTTTACGCGACGCGGCTGGCGAGTCGGCGGATTGCAGGGACTGAAATATATGCTGGACAATAGGTCTCGATACTAGTTGGGGGGAAAAGTTCAGGTCAGCATACCAATCTTGCAACACTGTGGGCGGAATGAGGTGTGAACGTACCCCGTAACCTCCCGTGGCACCGGCAGCTCGTACGGCCCCGCCTCGTCCACCTCAGGCGGCAACAGCAGATGGTCGTTCCGATCATTGGGTACGACGCGACTAGCAACCGCCTTCAGAATCTCAGGAGAGATCGGGTTCTCGTAGTCCGCGACGTAGTAGTGCGAGATCAACTTCTGGATCTGCGTAGGCGTCAGCATCCAGCAGACGTCGTAGATGATGTCGATGTCGCCCAGCGTGGCCTTCTTGAGCTGTAGAAGCTTCGTCGCTTGCATCAAGTGCTCCAGTTGAAGGGTGCCCTCAGGCATGTCGTGCGACTTGCACCACTCCTCGATTCTGGTGATGTTATATTGGATTTGCATCGCTGAAAGAGATAGAGAGAAGGAAGATGTCAGCATTCACCCACTCCATTTGCGACAAGAAGGACACTCACCTCGCTTCCATGAGCAGAAGTTGCGCCGCATCAACAAATCATTGAAGCTCGTCACCCCAATAAGCTTGAGTAACTCCGTGATAACCTGCTGCGTCACAGAAGGTTCGACGTAGTAGCTCTTCAAGCTCTTCCACACCTTGTTCAGAACCGCCAACACATCATCCATCGTATACGCCGGCGACGATCCACCAGACAAGAGCCGGTTGAAGAGCCGCCCACCGGTGTCGCTCGTCACAAAGCCAGGAAGCGACTGGCTCTCGATCAGGGCCGGGATCACCATCTTGTGAAGCTTCTTCTTCGCCTCCTGCATCCAGGTATGGTAGATGTTGTACTCCAAACTGTCCAAGTCGTGTTTGACGATCGTCACCAACCGCTCGTAATCGCCCCACTCAAAGGACCGCGCCGCTCCGTCGACACCGGGCCCGATACCTTGCAACATATCCGACTCCGCAATGCACACGAACGACAAGATCTCGTGCACGTTCGACAGCCAGAAGATGCCCGGGATAATCGCATCGTCGCCCTGGAAGCTCATCACATGCTGCTGGACCGTCTGCATCACATTCGCAAGGAACCGCTCCGACTCCCGCACCAGGCCGTACTTCCACATCTCGTTCGTCACCAGACTGATCAGATGGGCCGGGAACAGGACCTCCTTCGGGCTCGGGGGGTTTTGCTGCGATGGCGCCGGCACCTTCAAGAATCGGATCAGCCCATTCAGAACATCCTCATCCAGCTGCTCCTCGTTCTCCAGAATCTTGATGATCTCCTCCGATGGATCGTCGTCGTACGCATCATCGTAAGCCCGCGCGGTGGGAAGCCAGGAATCTGACCGTCCGCTCCAAAGGCAACCGAAACGTGCCGGTTCGCAGTCGCAGCACTCCGCTTAGCTGCAAACATAGCTTCCTCGGTCTCGTCCCGAACCGCAGCTTGATCTGCCCACGGCCCTTGCTCGGAATGCCGACGAGCACGACGCTTAGGAGCACCAGCGCTGTATCCGTTCTGCGTGCCCGTGGCCATGTTGAACACAGGCGGAGCAGCATTCTCGATCCGCTGACTGTTCTTCTGCAGAGTGTTCAGTGCGTTTGCGCGGTTGAGCTGTTCTCGCAAGCCAGCCAGCTCCCCTCGCAGAGCCTGCATCGTAGCCATGTCCTCCTCCGAGCTCTTTTGCACACCCGTGATCGTCTCCTCGCGTGCCTTGAGATCCTCGGACCGCTTCTGCAGATCCTCGGTCAAAAGACCAATGCGCTTCTCGTGCTCCGCAATGCGCTTCATCATGATCTCACGCTCGCGGTCCAGCTCCTCCTTGGCAGCAACCATAGCCTCAAACTCAGCAAGTGGTACTGAGGGCTTGTTGACTTGCTCCTGAAGTGATCGGGCCTTGGCATCGAGCTCCTCGTTCTTGCCTTGCCACTGCTTGACCTGAGCCTCCAATGACTTGACACGCGCGGAAAGCTCCTTGTTCTCCTTGGTACGCTTCTGCAAACTTTGAGTGAGTTCGACGACCTTGTTCTCGAGCTTGTAGGACACCTCCTTGAAGTGCGAAACAGTCTTGGCCTCGTTTCGCAACGCAACCAGCTCCTTCTTGGCCAGACGACGACGGTAGCACGACTGCAGGTGAATGATGCCCTTCCGGTCCGACTTGAACTTGTTGCGGACAAGGGCTCCACGCATAATGGCCTGCACACGCGCAGCGAAGAAGTCCTGCTTGTCCACTGCATATCGGTTGCGCATCTGCCGACCACGAGCAATGCTCTGCACGAGTGTGATGGAGGCGATGGCACGAGCGGATTTCTGTCGGGAAATGAACGCACGCGTCTGTGTCTGGATCATAGTTGCAGCCGTCTCGCGTCGCAGATTCTCGACGTATCGCTTCGCGAGCATGACGCGCCACCACGCCTGGAGGCGGACGGTCTGTGTGCGCATCTGCTGGTAACGCTTCTGGTACAGGTGTCGGCGCATGTTCTTCTGCATGAGCGTAGTCAAGGTGTTCAATCGATCCGTACGCCGCTGCTCAAAGAGCGCAAGCATACCGGCGCGGAAGAAGATCTTCGTCAGACCGATCTGGTACTTGTCCTTCTCGGTAATGATGCTCTTGAGGATAAACTCGGCCAACGATCGGACTTTCTCCATCGAGGACATGTCCCAGTTTCGCGAGTTGACCAGCATGTAGTATCGCTCTGCAAAGTCTGCAAATGTCCATCGCGAGGATAACCGGCACACGAGATTCGAATGGTCTCGAGCACACCACACGCTCGCAGCTGACCGAGCATGTTCTGGGCCTCCACCTGCCAGGGCAAGCTCTGTGAGTTGGGCTTGATGCAGCGAATGTAGTGGACGTTGGTGTTGTCGATAGTGTCCATGAGAGAGATGAGCGACGCCTTGAACTGTGAACCTAAGGTAGGCTTCTTGATCATGCCACCTCCGCCAACCTTGCGGGCACCAGCTGCAGCTCCGTTAGTTTGTTCCTCCTTCGCGGCCAGACCCAGAGTGTGAGACGTGTCGAGAACCTCCTTGAGGAACGTGTTGGAGGTGTTGTTGAGCAGCGCGAGATGCTCGTCAGGCACACTATCTCTGTTCTTTTCCAAGAAGCCTTCAGCTTCGTATGTGACGTCCAAGGCGTAATGGCAGACTGTGAAAGCCGACTGCCCGAAGCGTGGTCGCTTGTAAGCGTTCTTGAACTCTGGGCGTTTGTCCAGCTGCGTGTACAACTTCTGGAGGAAGGATGCATCCGAGCCAGACGGAAGGCGTGACTCTTCATCCAGGAGAGAAAGGATACCGAGCTTGCCCTCGATCATGTCAATGGTGGGCTGGTTGTCCGAGAAGTCGATGAATGTCCACGAAATCTGCTCCTCCATGTACTCGTCCTGCTCCAACTTGAATACGTGCCGATTGAACTCGTGTTGCAGTCTTTCGTTGGCGTAGTTGATGCAGAACTGCTCGTACGAGTTCACCTTGAAGTGCTCGAACCCGTAAATGTCGAGAACACCGATCATTGAGGTGCGCACGTCGGCCGATCCGAGTGCGAGGGACTTGTTCATCACACCCACGAGCCAGTCAAACAAGTTGGAGTAGATGTACTTGGCCACCGAATCACGCACAACGGAAGCCTGGGCCTGGGTCAAGTTGGTCACAATCTTCTCGCCGCGCGTCTGAATCTGCTTCTTGACAGTCCACTTGCGGAACTCGGCAGAGTCGATGCCAAGTATGCGGGTGGCGATGAACAGACTCGGTTCATTCTCAGCGAGCATGGCGTCGCTGCGAGATGCCTGAATCTGGACGTTACCGAGGTGGAGGAGTGCTGCCAGGAGCCGGAAGATTTGCCATTGTCGCTCGATGGTAACTCCGACAACACTGAGAGCCTTCTGGGTGTTCTTGAACTCTTCAGCATCATTCATACCATTGATGATGTGGTTTCCTGGTCCGCCTTGGTTAAGGTAGTAAAACTTGGACGCATCGTCCAGACCGAGGTCCTTGCGCTCTGAGGAAGGCGCACCGGCGCAGAGCTGGTAGAAAATGTGATAATTCCGTTCTGTTTCGGGTTGATAGACGAGACGTGATCGTTCGAGGAGGTATGTCCGCATCTTCGCGCCGACAATGTCGTGCCCCTGGTCGAACAGGATTTCGAGGTACTTTCCGAATCGAGATGAGTTGTCGTTACGCGTCGTCTTGGCGTTACCGAAAGCTTCCATGATGGGGTTGGTAGCCAGGATCTGCTGCTCGGTCTCGCTCATACCGCTGCCATCCTTGGCATTGTTGGCTTGTTTCCTGCTGCCTGGGCGATCGGGATCCTCGACGGTAGCAAAGTAGCGCATGATGTACTTTGCGGACACGGTTTTTCCAGCACCACTCTCTCCGCTGACGACGATGGTCTGGTCCTTCTCGTCGCGGATCATACATCTGTATGCGTCCTCTGCTATGGCGAAAAGATGCGGTTCGAGCTCGCCTTTTCGCCGGCCAGAGTATGCCTGGATGATCTCTGGGCTGTAGAGACTGAGGGCGTAGAAGGGATTGACGGCGATGAGGACGATACCGGAGTAAGTGTAGATCATGCGCTGAGAGTAGCGATTCAGAATTGTGAAAAGGACTGCATTAGAGAAGGAACCGCGGGGAGACGTCAGTGGATGCCGAACACCAGCAGAAAGGAGCAATAAGAGGTGAGCTCACCGGCAGGTTCGTTGAGATAAGAGAGGTTGGTGAGGTCATCGGTAGCTTCGAGAAGCGGTGGATTTCTCAAGGGTGGGAGCTCATCGTCGATGTCTTTGGCCGTGTTCAGCTTCTGGACAGAGCTCTTGACGATACGCTGGACTCCCGTGTCATCGATTGCGAATTCGAGCGTGACTTCGCCAGATGCGGAGATGGCGACGGGTTTTGTGAGGGTAGCTGAGATCCACCCGGCTTCTTTGTCGGCGAACCATGCCTTGGCTCCTACGGCATAGGAGGCAAGGATGGGGGGTGGTGTTGATGCTGCCATGGCTGCAGAAGGGACGAGTGCGTCGTGCGGAGAGGAGAGAATTCGAGTTGAATAAATGCGCGCGCCGGTTGACCTTGACGAGGAGTGCCCAGAGCGAAGAGCCGCGGATTCAGTGCGTTGATGCGTTGATGAATAGAGCTACAGCTGCACCAATGTAGGCTTCACTAGGAGGCTGTCTTCCAAGGTGCTTTTTGATGAAGGTGACGGCGAGTCTGGCAGCGAAGAAAAAGAAATTATGAGCCACAGCATGGTCGGCGCGAAAGGGCTGCCAGGGTTCCGAGACTCACCGAGATGACACGAAGCGTTTCCTTCCTCCCTTTCTTCTTGTGCCTAATCGTCGTCGTGTGTAAGACTTGATCCTTTTGCCGTCGACTTGAGCGGATGCCGTCTGCTGCTTCCTGTGCGTGGTACCGCCCTGCGGTCTTTGGGGGGATGGGGTTGAGAGGGGGGTGAGAAAGCGTGGATGAGCCCGGCTCGAGCGCGCACCGGGCGGGGGGGAGAGGGGAATGGTGTCGGGATTCGATTGAGTGAGGGAGTTGAATTGGAGATGAGGTTAGGAGTGAAGAACGGGACCCTCCCACCTCCTCCCTTGTCCTTCGCTCGCTGCCACCACCTTCTCGTGCTGGCAATCCGGCGTTTCCCGGCCCGCATTCAACGGCATTCCGGCATTGACCTCGCGCACAAGCTGGAAGCCTGTTATTGGGAAGCACGGGGCGCGGTTCGATGGCGACGACGGCAGCAGCATCAGCAACAGCAACAATACATATAGATGGGACTGCTTTCGCGGCTACGAGCTCGAGCTCAAGGCGGCGCACGCGAGGAGGAAGAGCCTGAAGACGATCGACCTGACCCGAGCTTCCAGAATGCCTTCACACGGCGCGCCATCGTTGCAGCGCTCTGGACGGGCATCATACTCTCCATCCCGCTCTGGTGGAAGGCGACAACGATCGTTCGCTTACCCTTACCCGAAGCTGAGCTGAGCCGGTGGACTGAGCGCGGTGTGAGTGTGCATGTAGTCAGCCTGAAATGCTTTGTGTTGATGTTGCTGACTCGCTCTGTGTTCTGTCTGTCCAATGAATGCACAGGCATGCCCAATACGAATCCCTACGAGCCTGAGAATACATCTGCCCAGCAAGCTCCTGCCCTCAGCATACCCCTTCTACGACGAGAGCTCCACTCCTTCCACCTTATACCATTCCGAAACAGACCTCCTCGCGCGTCTCCGGCAAGACCTGGTCCATGGTCTCGACGAGGCCAGCGGACGGCATGCGCCAAGGACAACAGGGAAGGCAGTCACCCCTAATGCTCTCTCCGCCGCGCAGGACGATTCTTGCATTGAATGGAAGATCTCTTTCGCTGGCCTTGGAGAAGACCCGGCCCCTGCGTCGGTGCAGGCGTACGAATACGACATACTCCTCGGCTCGAGTGAGCGACACTCAAGTCCAGCAAATTCCATCTTCCTCAATCTCAGCTCTACTGAGACTTCAATAAGTTCTCTAGCGTCAGATATCACCTCGCAGCTGCGGCCCATCTTCAACCTTCCGCTGAGGACACTTCCCATCGCCGATACCCGCGCCATTCAGTACTCGCGTCCTCTTCGGCTTGTCTTCTCCCTCCTCAACGAAGATGCCACTCGCGGCGGAGCCGTTGACGGCTGGGAACTCACTCAAGCACTACACGAGAGCGAGCTACAGAAGCTTGTCGAGAGTCTGGGCGGAGTTCACGACGTCTTGGTGGAAAGCCAGGTCCTCTGGTACGCGCCATTAGCATTCCAGCCCACGCGAGAGGATCAAGTTCATGTGTTGGAGCAGTCCGGTGACTGTAGTCCATCAACAGCAAATACCGACGCTTCACATACCCTCTCCACAGATGAAGCCGATGCCGCCGAGGTTGATACACTACTGCAGGACGAACCCAAGCCGAAGAAGAAGAAGTCATCGTGCGTCCTCAAGACCCGGACCGATTCACAATACTTCGTCGAATGGGAAGACCTCAAAGTATTCGTGAACGCAGCCGCATGGAGTCTCACCTCAGCCGTGAGCAGTCTCCGTCAAGTCGCCTCCATCTCCACACTCGGACTTGCCAATACAACGACGGCAATCCCGTCCCTGGTGGAGGAAGAGGAGAAGACTATCCACTTACTGCTCTACCTTCCTGCGGCGGATCAGCGGCCTCTACTCGTCCGCGACCCAAGGACTGGAAATGCGAGTGAGGCGCACGCTTGGATGGTTCCACAGTGGGGTGGGGTTGTCCTGCTCAATTTGCCCGCGTCAGACCCGGCTCTTACACGGAAGGGGCAGGTAGGGCCAGTACTTCCAGCGGACGATCTTCAAGAACCGATCCGACTGTGGACAGATCAACTTAGAACACTACTCGGCCTGCGCTCAAACCACGTCGTCCCCTTCTGCACAGACTCCAAGCAGCAGGGAGCAGCGTCGTCCTGCATCCCCCGCAGATTGCCAGCAGATTTGCTTGCGATTCGAAGGATTGTCGAGAGTGTTCGCGAGGCAGTAACCACCTTGCAGAGCACAGCCCGACTTGTGCGCAAAATTCCTAATCTTGGAGTGGGAACTGATGTGAGGGGGGATGTCGAAGGGGCTTTGGAGCTTCTGACCCAGGTAAGATACTTGTTTTTCGAATTTATGCTTGTTCGTTTGCCCACATTCACCAACCTGCTTCCTCTGTTGTAGCTGGACCGCAACCTGCATGCCGACACCGAGAGCATCTCGGCCTCATCGCGGTACGCATCGTCCTCGCAGGCACATGCACGTCTCCAACACGCACTTTCTCTCGCCTCGCTCTCCTCCACCCTGGCATCGCGCGCTTTCTTCCATCCAAGCATGCTGGGGTTGCTTTACTTCCCGAGGAGCACAAGTACGCGGTGTACACTCCGCTCTTTGGGCCGGTGGCTGTCCCGCTGCTCGTGGCCCTGCTCAGGGAGATCAAGGATTGGCGCAAAGCGAGGAGGCGGAGTCGGGAGGAGAAGAAGACAAAGACGGAATGAAAGGGGAAGATGTGGAATAGCAGGCCGGAGTGTGCGGGCCGATGTAATGCTTTTTCTTCGATCTGAACTAGAGCTATCATTACAGATCAAAGTCATCGTCTGAGTCGTCTTCTACCGCCGTTTTCTTGCGGTTGAACTGAAGAATACACAGAGAGGTTAGCAATTCCGCAAAACGAGCATTGATGAAATGCAAGAGAGAGATTTAAAACCTACGTGATCTTCGAGCCTGCTCCCGCGCCCGCCCCACCCGCGCCTGCTCCATTCCGCTGCTGGTCCGACCGATCAACTTGGTCGAGAAGATCAATCAGCTGAGCCTCGCTGATTTTCGATCGGATCTGGCCCTGCTGAGCCATTCGGATGAGCATATCTTGGATCGCGCGGGCTTTGCCAGGCTTGACGAGGTTGATCCGCGACACTTGAGGAAAAAGGAGGACACGTTTCAGAGGAAGTGCTCCCATAAGGGGTATAAATCCCGCGCTTATCTGGGTCTTCAAGGCAAACTCACAGCGTTCGCGCGCCTCAGGCTCGAGCACGGTAGAAAGCATCTCTCGCTTCATCTCGTCCTGCTGCGCCATCTGCTGTCTTCTCTCATCCTCATCCATATCCGCAGCTCCCGCACCGCCGGCACCACCACCTCCGCCACCTCTGTATTGCGCTCCAGCGGGGAGGCCAGCTGGCATCGAGCCTGAAAGGATTTCTTTTAAGTGGCAGTCAAAGGAAATCAAGCGCGACGTGTGAGTAAATGACTCACCTGCGCCACTTGGACCAGCTCCACCCCCAGAGCCTGAACGCAGCTGCGCCATACGCGCCTGTCGGATTGCCTGTAGTTCTGAGTCTTCCATGTTTGTCAATCTCAGATCCGTTTACTGAAGCTCGTCGCCGCCCTCCAAAGCAACAGCCGCAAGCAAGAAGAAGCGTGAGGAGTCTCGGGGCCTTCCACTCGCAGGTGATGCAACGCTTTATACAAGTACAGGAGGAAATTTCTCGTACTCGTACATGGCCGCGTATTTCAGTGGTAGAAGGTTCGCCTCCTAAAAGTCTATCACTTTTCAGACAGCGAAAGGTCCACGGTTCGAACCCGTGCTCGGTCGCATTTTGCTGCCCGAGCCTATCGCTTTTTTGTTCTTTCATCCCCTTCCTGCTTCATCCGTCCGTCTCCCGCGGTCTCTTCTCATTCTTTTTCTGCCAGCCTTGTCAGTTGTCTCACGCTGAGCAAGAGTAGTGTCCAGGTATGATGAAAACAAAGTCGTGGTATTTTGAAAGATCTCGTGTAGAGGGGAAAAAAAAAAGAGTTGAAAGGAAAGAATGGACCAGAGCGGGGATCAAGTCGGCCGAAGAATGAATTAAAAAAAAAGGTATCCCAAACCCCCCTTCAGACAAGGTAAGGCTTCAACCCAGCAGCCTCAACCTTCTCCGGTGCCTGTGCCGCAATCGCGCTCACAAACCCAACACACTGCCCGCGCAACTCAGCAGAGATCAAGTCCTCCTTCGAACCAAGCACATGGGCGAACAGCTGCAGAATCGTGTCCAGGTGCGAGAGCGCGACCGCATTGTTGCCCTGCACCAGGCTGATCAACGCCGTCAACACGGGCGCCCACTCGGCATGGTCTTCCTCCAGAGGCATGGCAGCGAACAGGATCGGCAGCGCTTGCTCGATCGGTACTTGGTCCGGTCGCTTCAGGATCATTCGGCCCAGACACCCACACGCATTGTCGCGAGTGACCTTAATCTCCTCCGAGTCATTCTCCGTCTTGGCCAGACTGGGCTGGAGTGCGGTGAGGAGAGCGGGGAAGTGTGGGGTCAGGTCCTCATTCGAGTACTCGATCAAGAGACCGGAGGCGAAGGCAGCATTTTGCCGGACTTGTGCGGCGTCGTCGGCAATGGCGCGGGACAGGATCGACAGAATTTGTTCGGTGAAAGGTGTAACAGCGCCACGGAGGCCGAGGATGATCTCTGCAAAGCCGCCGATTGCTGTCGATCTCTCAAGGTCTGATCGCCCGGGAGCCTGTTCAGGAAAAAGTTCAAGATGGTCAGACCCTGAAATCCGACAATGATCACAACCAGATCCTACACTCACGTAGTACTTGACAATCTCGGGCAAGAACTTGGTGAACAGGGGTGCAAAGTCCGCACCGAGCGCACCAGCAAGGCCACCGAGCAAGTCAACAGCCGAGCTGACAAGGGCAGACTCGTACTCGGAAGCCTCTTGCTCCTCAGCCTCTGCGTCGAACTCCTCGAGCTGTGGTGGTGCTCGCTTCTCGAGGATGTGAGAAACAATACCGCAAGTCTTCTCAAGGTACTCTGCGGACAGGCAAGAGACAAAATGTGAGCAAGCACGTTCACCACTTTTCAGACAGAGAGTCATATTCGAACTCACGTGGTACTACAAGAGCAGGTCCGCACTTGGATAGGGCATCGGTGATGGACAAGCAAAGTGTTGATGCAACGCTCCTTCAAGTATGCGGAAATGGGAAAAAGATAGAATGTCAGTGATGTCGATCCAAAGGTAGCAACAAACGGCGAAGTTGGGTAGGGTGGGGGTTGGGGGGGGGGGGGGGGGGGGGGTATAGAATCAGAAATTTATCGTTGGAAAAGTCGTTGTTACTCATGCGGCATTGCGTTAAAACACCTCAAAGTGAGCTGAGAAAATGTTTTTCATCCTTTGAATGGTAGAACACTCCCTCTCTAGAGGGAGCGAACTGGGACGGAGCAGGAGAGGGTGGTATGGAGCAGGGTACGTACCGGTCATCCTCAATGTCCCAAGCGGCCAGAACGGCAGGGTAAACGACATCGACGAGCTTCTGGACGTCAGCGTTCAGCGGTGTCTTCTGCAGGAAAAAAAAGGGGAATACTTCAGCACGCGGGTCGGAGAACAACAACCAAATACAAGAGAGAGAGCACGTACCACTTCAGCACCAGCCTCCCATTGAGGTACGCCAGACATCTGGTTGAGCGTCCCAATGAAAGAGAACAAAGTCTCGATCACACTCTTACGGATACCATAGTAGAAGTGATCCAGCAAGCCCATCAGCTCCGACACGCTGCTCTCCAGGAAAGGTAGGAAGCCAGCCTTGGTAGCCGAGAAGAGTGTCGCCAACGAATCAGCAGCGACCTCCTTCTCGATCGAGACAGCCGTGTTGACGTGCAACTTGGCCCAGTCGTCCTCGTCAACGTATTCCTCATCACCATCATCGTCAACGTCGCCGTTAGCGACAACCTCCGAGCTTGAGCCAGGAACACCGATGCCGTTGACAGTGCCATCGGGTGCTGCGCCGGGTAGGCCCTCGTGCTCCTCTTGCTGCAGAGACTCGATGACCTTGGGTACAACATGGGGAAGGAATCGAACAAAGTCATCGCTGTAGACGCGAGCCATGACAGCGAAGAAGATAAAGCTGCACTCGCGAAGTTGTGGTGAGTTCAAGTTGAGCGCCTCGAAGCAGTGCTTCATCAGGTCCTCGTAGTAAGGACGGAAGGCGTCCTTGCCGACGGCCTCGGCAAAGGTACCATGGTGTCCGTGGTGATGCCACGCAGGTCAAGCTCGTCACCTTCCTCAGTGAGGAGGAGGTGAGGAGTCATGAGCTCACGGTGCGAGGGAAGTATGGCAAGAAGGCCTCCTTGGAAGCATGTGCGGCTGATCCGATAGCACCAGTGACAGTGGCCTTGATCTTGACATCGGCAGTCTCGAGAAGGACCGAGAGACGCTCCATGATAGAAGGCAAGTATTGAGCAATGGTGTCTCGTCCATGCATTCGAGCAATGAGTCAATGGCAACGCAGCCTTGTCGCTGTGTGTCTTCCGTGTTGATGAGGTCCATGATGGCGGGCAAGAAAGCAGCATGCTTGGCGGCGGTCTCGGTGCCGAGGTCTTCACAGAGGCAGCCAATGCAGAGGCAGGCAGCCTTGCGGACGACGGCATCGGGGTCCCGCAATCCAGATTCAACGAGAGGCCAGAACTTGTCAAGGTGAGGACGGAGGTAGTCGGAGCAACCTTCTATGGCGACACTGAAGGCGAGGAGAGCAGCCTTGCGGTGGTGAGGGTCCGAGTTGGAGGCGTATACCTGAAGTTGCTCAAGGAGGGCAGGGAAGACGTGGGTAGGTGGGAGTTCGGTGGAGAGACCGTCGATTATTCGGAGAGCAAGTCTGCTGGGAGTCTCATCGTCGGGGTCTTCGTTGTCCTCCTCGACAACGATGGGCATCACGCGTTGGATGATGATCTTGGCAAGGCCGAGAGACTGGACGCGAGCACGACGGTACGAAACAATGTTTGTGATACCGTTGAGAGACATGAGGCGAAGGTCTTCCTCAGCATTTGTGTCGGCCGCCTTGGTCAAGAGGAAGTCGACGAGCTCGGCAATGTGAGGGTTGACGACTTGGCTCTCGATTTGGAACAGGATCTCGAAGACGGCAAAGATGTGCTTGGCGCCCTCGGTGTGGGTCTGCTCGAAACACTGGTTGAGGACTTGAACAATGGACGGGACGGCGCCTTGGAGGGCAGCGAGATCGTTTGGTGACTCTTCATCGACAGATTCCGCTACCTTGCCGAGACCACTACAGGATTGGAGGAAACAAAAAAACGCGTCAGTTGGATCTGTGAAGATGTGAGAAGATATCACGGGCTTCAAGGCACTCACCGGACAGTGGTGATTCGGACCTCCAAGCTCTCCGGATCTTGCAAAGCCTTGGAGAAGGTGGCCATGATTTGGGGGAGATATTGGGTAAGGCCGGCTGTCTCATCTTCGACAAAGGTCTCAAGGACGGTGTAGAAGACGAAGATGGCAGATTGACGGTGTGCTGCGTCAGGTGAGTCGGCAGCGGAGAAGAGGAAAGGGAGGAGCTCGGGCCAGGTCTTGTGTGGGAGTTCGATGCGCGCAATACCGGAGACGACTCGGGCAATACCGTTTCGGACGGGAGTGCTGTTTTCATTTGTGGAACAAGGGGACGGCAGCAACTTGGGTCAGGCAATCTTGAAGAATGGAGAAGCAGAACCGGAGCAGACGAACCTCTTCTCTTCCGAGACGAGCTGGAGCAACTTTGACTTGATGTTGGCGCGGGCTTCTTGGTCCTGCTTGGTCCAGAACTTGCTCTTCTTAGCGATGAGCTTGCGGAGTTCGACCGAGGCGAGTTGGCGAACGGCCATGTCGGGTGAGCTCGAGAGGATCTCTACGAGCGCGGGCACGCAAGCGGGGTTTTTGAAGAAGACATTTTGCAGAGCCTCCGTTGCTGTTGTGTAGGGATGAGAACGCGTCAGAGAACATTTCATGAATGCATACACCGAGAGAAAGACACGCACCGCCTTGACAGCATTGGTGTCTGGTACGCTCGTCTGCTGGAGCGTAGCATGCAGATTTTGGACGAAAGATGGCTGACGATGGTGTAAGGCAGGAAGATGTGAGTCCAGCCCATACGAAAGAAGTAAGAAGAGGTGCGGACTACTCACATCCATGATTATTTGTCCTTCTTGTTTCGTTGACTGGTGACTCTATAGTTAGGGATTCGTTAGGCGAGAAAGATGGAAGAAGCTGGAGCACGCGCAGTGGTTGTTTGAGAGATGAGAGTAGCCAGTCCTTGTTCTACTGTAGTGTGTGTGTAGGACGAGGTTGGGATGAGGTGGTGGTGGTGGTGGAAAGAAGGAAGGAAGGAAGGGGAAAGGTGTTGCGAAGAAAGCTCACTCAAAAAAAAATTATTTGGCACGCACACCAAAAGTTTCAGATGCACGTGACTTTGACACTTTCATAGAAAAACCACGTGGCCTCGCTTCCTATAATACTTCGCAACACCAGTCGCGTCCTCCCGATACACCATTACCACCTCGACCTGGACCTACCACCTTGCCTCAGCATACACACAGCATACACCCAGCACAACGAACTCGCCCAGCATTCCAGCCTCACTCCAAGCCCTCGTCTCGCCCCTCACACGCGCTCCCTCGGTCTCCGTCTCCGTCTCAAAACAACATCGCCAGCCACAGCCTCCTCCTCCCGATCAGCCTCCCACACAAGCAGCATGGACCAATGGCGATGGAACCCTCTCTCAACATCTACGATCGGCCCTCGAGGTATGCGGTACCTCGCCCATGACAGGCTTCTTCCGTAATGGGAAATGCGACACCAATGCAATGGACCGAGGCGCTCATACCGTCGCTGCTGTCGTAAACGACTCCTGGCTCAAATTCTCAGCCTCGCGAGGGAATGATCTCCGGCCAATCCTCTCCGACGGGTACGTTCTTCTTCAGTACATGCGTAGCGGATTCACCTTGTACATGCTCATGCTTTCTTCTTTCTCTCATAGTTGCTCATGGTGTCTCTGCGTCTCTCGCTGGAAAGGTACGCCATAGTGCAAGGCTTCCTTTGGGGATTCAGATACAAGTATAACAGCATGCTGACACATTCTCCAACCCTGCAGAGGCTCTCGACGCCTACAAAGCCGGCCAACTCCGCGCGAAGCAGTCCCTACCATCAAACTCGAAGCAACCCACAAGGCAGCCCTACGCGTCGTCGGCATTCAAGACCTAGAAGCCTTCCGTTTCCCCAGCGCTCCCAGCCAGTCCAATAAGAGCAAAGACGACCTGTAGATCCCCAAGCAACGAAAAGCAAAAGAAAATGTATTTTCTGTATTGTTCGAAACGTGTATAACTGTGCTTCATTCGCGTCGCATTCGTGGCATGCGAGACCCCGCGCGCGGGTTGACTGCTTGACGACTCCACTCATGCAAGAACACCTCCAACGACAGTCTGCAACGACGTCAAGTAGTACATCCTCACCCCTTCTCCGTCTGCTCCTCCTCCCCCGAAGGAACCCACCAAGCACAAGATCCAACTTAGTCGAATCATGTCCCTCATTCAAACTCATCGTCAACACACCCAATGATTAGCAGGCCACTGACCCACCCTCCACTTCTGCACAACGTCTTCGGAGCATCCACACTCTCCACATTACCCGTCACATTGCCCCCAAAGAGTGAGAACTTCGAGCCGGGAGTTGGAGAGAACTCCGCGGACGAGCGGGACCACATCGGGATTCGGGCTGGGTTCGTCAGCAGGTCCCAGAGGTCGTCCCGAGACATGGGCAGGTCGAGTGAGACGCGCACATCGGACGCGCTCGTCGATACCGAAGAAGCAGACTTGATCGTCGTCTGTGGTTTTGTTGCCGTTGCTGCTGCCGTAGCAGATTTCCCGGACGCTGGTGTGGCAGAAGAAGACGTCGTCGCTGAGTTGGTGGAGGCTGAGGTGGCCGCGTTCGTGGTGGTGGAAGGAGTAGCCGCGCCTGAGGGGGAAGCATCATCATGTCCAAGATCCTTCGCATGCGTCTCAATGAGCGTCGTACGGAAACTGTTGAAGTGGGTCAACAGCGCGGGCACAACTTGCTTCTGGACAAGCTCGCGCGCCGCAGAGGGTCCGCTCGTCTGCGTCACCTTGAACTGTAATTTACTCGAATTCAGCACCCATTGCGCGTGAGAAATGCACATCTGCTGGGGGACAGGCTTACCTCGTAGTCGCGCTTCTCATCGTGAACCTCGTGGGAGAACTCCTCGCAAATGAGCAGTCCCTCGGCCTTCTCCTCGCCCTTGGAGCCTGTACACGCAGTTGCAAAGACGTCAGCACAACAAGACCCATTCCCATAACCTCAACATGGAACCGCACTCACCTGACCAGTGCAGAGTGACTGAAGTGTCGAAGATCGTTATAAGCTTGCCCTTTCTGTTCGCGCCAGTCCCCCCAAAGAAAAGGTCAGCTTCAGCTCCCCCAAAATTTCGCTCGCTGTAAAAGCTACAGCATAAACGCACCGGTTCCCAAGCTCAACATCGCCCTCAAGTGAGTTCAAGCTGTCCACGCGCACGTTCAGCTCGCCCTCCTCTGCCGAGGTACCGACGCAGTTGGACGTGATCCAGTCGCGTGCCCAAGGCGTGCATCCTTTGGTCTTCGTATAGAAAGAGAGGAATCGATGTCAGCCTCTGTTTGCTGTGCTCGAAGGTGGGAAGAGAGGGAGTACTCATCAGTGATAGTGCTGGAAGCCAGGGAAGGAAGGAGGGAGGAAGAACGAAGGGAAAAGCGTCAGCTGTCTAGTCTGCGAATGTTGAGGGCAAGTCTGTCCTCCTCAAACCCTCCTCACCTTGTTCCAACTAGACATCATCTTGGGCTAAAACTTTTTTCAAGGGTGGAAGCTAGAGTCTGACAGAAGTGTAGCGCAGGCAAAGGTGGGACTGCAAGGAAGGTGTAAGATGGAAGTTGGAAGGAAGGAAGGAAGGAAGGAAGGACGAGCTCAAAATGATGTGCATGGTCCACCTCCCAATCTTCCAGAACCTTCGACAACACGCCGACAAGCTCAAGCAACACCTCATCTTGCATCACACGACAGCATTCGATATGTACGGTGTATCATTGGCAGAAGGGGGAGAGGAAAGAAAGAGAGAGAGAGAGAGAGGGATCGCGTCGCCCCGGCCCTGACATGTCTCATTGTGATGGGTAATGAATGTGCGGTTGTCGGAAAACAAGGTGAACAAAGTTGGTCGAAAGCGAAAGACGGAACAGGAGTCGGGTGGGGTGGGGTGGAGGTGTCGCATAGTCGAGAAGCAAAAGTCGCAAAAACGAGGTAGGCAAGAGGTGGACGCGTACGTAGGGAGGTAGATCGTTTATTGGAGGCCAGGGTGGACGAGATCGGAAGAGAAAACCGGAAACTGACGATCCAATCCGTGCGTGCCCCCAAACCGTCTCGCAAGGCTCGGCCCGTCGCTCTGCTGATTTGCCGCGCCTCCTCCTCACACCAAGCTACCCTGTGATGGTCCCGCCACAGGCCCAGCCGGTACAGACGAAGAAGACGCCATCGCACCACTCCCACTCCACTCCCACTCGCCTCAGCCCCACTCCACTCCCACTCCCACTAGCTCCCGCTCCCGCTCCAGCATACACTCCATACGGATCCACAACCCCACCCTGCCTCTGATACGCCTCCGTCTCAGCCCGCGCCCGCTCATACAGTCGCAACTTCTCCACATCACGCGGTACATCCGCCGCCGCGCCCGACCCCGCACCACCACTCCCGAAGGAGTCGGCAACGGCGCCGATGTTGTAAGCCCCGGGGACGCAGCCGGAGCTTGGACTGCAGGAGCCTGCGAAAGTGCTACAGACCCACTACTTCCTCCCGCGGCAGGCGCACCAGCAGGAGGTAACATACCAGGCGGCGCAGCAGCAGGAGCAGGAACAGCCATCCCCGCACCCGAGAACGGCGTTATAGGACCAGCAGGACCAGCGGCACAGCAGACGGAGCTGAAGCCCCAGCCCCACCACCACCTTGCTGACTAACCACCGCCGCAGCCGCCGCCGCCGCAGCAGCAGCAGCCTGAGCAGCCTGCTCAGGATACCCGTTCTGCGCATACCACTCCGCCCAGGCCCTCGCATAGTCCTGCTGTTGTTGAGGTGGGACCGACTGGGCCTGCATAGCGGGAGGCTGCTGCTGACCTTGAAGATGAGCAGGCTGAGGCTGAGGCTGAGGCTGATGTTGTAGCTGTTGCAACTGAGGATGCTGCTGCTGCTGCTGTTGTTGTTGCGCAAGATAGTTGTTGTACCCGTACTGCTGCTGCTGCTGCTGCTGGTGTTCCGCACCAGGCGCACCTCCATCGACAGCCGCGCCGGTGTACTCAGGTCGGACCTGAGTGTATGCGGCGCTCTGGACACCTGGGTTGTACTTGGCGAGCGATTCCTCCATGAGACGGTCAAAGGTACCCCGAGCTCGGACAAACTTGTCGTTCATAGCCTTGAGCTCGCTGATCTTGGCACTGTAGCGGTCGATGAGTCGGATGATCTTGGGCCGCATGGAGAGTGAGACTTGGTACAGTTCCTACGTGGCGATGATACAAAAAAAATGAGCAAACAGTGAAGCTATAACGCGCGCTTGGGAGGTCAGCACATACCTGCAATTCTTCGTCATCGGCAAGTTATCGCGTGCAGGATCGAGTTCCTTCAACTTGTTCAGGAGCGAATCAATACTAGCAGCCTGGTCGAACACCCGAGCCTCCATCTCGGCCTCCTTCTGAAGATCAGCAGGAGTCGGGTCGGGCAAGATCTCGACATAGTTGACGGGAAGATACCGACATCGCCCGAAGCTCGCCTCTCCACCAATGGTCGTAGACCGCATAGAGAACACGGATGATGTCGCCCTTGGTGAAGCCGAGCTCGCCTTGTTCGGAAGCTTTGAAGTCGTAGAGGGCGCGAACACGGGATACGGTAGGCGTTGCTGCGGGCGCGGCCTCGGGTGCTGCTGCTGCTCCAGAAGCACGGGTGGAGGCGACAGCAGCAGCGGCAGAGTGAGCAGTAGGTTGTGCTCCAACCGGAGTAGCGGGAGAAGCTCCGATGACGCTGATACTGGGGACAGTGGCGGGGACATTGACAGCTGGTGCTCTAGCAGGTAGATGAGCAGCAACCGGCGCAGCAGCAGGTGGGGCAGCGGGCGTAGCTGATTGTGCGTTGGCAGGAGCAAAACCAGGTGCGGACGGGCCAGGTCGAGATGCGCTTGCGGATGCGCTTGCGGCCATGAGAGGAGCAGCGCTGCTGGAGCTGGCAGCTGCTGCCGGTCGACTACTTCCACTAGCTGGGGCCGCATTGGATGCGCTAGCAGCACCAGCACCGCCGGCACCACTCGAACTTCCACTCGCACCAGCCGCACCTCCATCGACACCATACTGACTCGCCCAATGCTGTCGTCCGCCCTGGTCACGCATACTGAGCTCGAGGACCCGACGAAGTTCCTCATCTTCCCGACGGAGTTCGTCGGTGCTGGGTTCTTCTGGGGCGGCCTCTTCTGCGACCTCGTCGAAGCGATGGCCGAGCTGCATTTGGAGGGCTGTGTAAGTTTCCTGGATGATTCCGAGATCGGGGTCGGTGCCGTACTCTCGTGTCCACTCCTTGACGAGACTGTATGCTTTTCGCTTGACGGAGTCGTGGGTGTTGCGATCCGTGGCGAGCCGAACGAGGGTCTGGGAGAAGGAGCGGGATGCGATTTCGCGGTGTGCGTTGACGCCTGCGTTCTTGGAGAGTGCGTCGGTGAGGATGAGGGCGTGTAGCTGTACGTTTGCTGAGCGATGTGCGAGACGCTTCTGGATGGCTGCGATGCAGTTGCGTGCTCCCTGTTCTCCCTCGCCGGAGACCTTGTCGCAGACGTCTAAGTTTGCCTCCCAGTCTTCTGAGGTGAGGTTTTCGTCTGTTGCTTTGGTGACGGGCTCATCGTATGGATTTGCTGTCTTGAACATTGTGTGTATGAGGAAGTGAGTGTATGAGGTTGAGGATGTGGTGGATCGCAGTCAAGTCAAGTGAGCGAGTGAGGCAGTGACAGTCAGTGCGCACACAAAACGCCGACCCACGCAGTCAAGACGCCGAAGCTCCAAAAACACGCCGCTTTTGAAAATATGGACTCAGCTTACTGTAACTCAAACTCCCCGCACAAGCCAAAGTACACAGTAAGGACGACCTCCAACCTCAACCTCAACTTCAACCTCAACTTCAAGGCAAAGGACAAGGGAGCGAAGATGATCTACTCATTCGGCGGCGCATCCTTCTTCCTCTTCCTCCTCCTCGTCATCGCATACTGGCGCAGAGCATCCCTCATCCCCTTCCTCCCCGAATCCATACAACGCCGTCTCCCCTCCCGTCTCTCCCTACCCTTCTCCTCCCCCTCCGTCGGAAGCAATACAACGGACTCAGCAGCGCGCTATCGACCTCTCGCCGCCTTTGACTGGGGATCAACCGCCCAGGCTGGGTTGAGCTCGAGCTTGTTCGATACGGATGCGCATAATGTCGCCTTGGGCGATTCGAGGAGCGGGTTGGACGAGCGAGGCGCGGAGGAGGTTCATCGGATCATGCAGACGCATGGAGTGGTACGTTTCTTTCAGATCTTGCGCTGGAATGTTGACTTTGGACTGAACTCTCTCTTCGCTACAGGGCTTCGATGAGGCACGACTGATTCGGCAACAACAGTACCTCGCTCAGCATAACGTCGACCCACGGACAGGCATGCCCCTCGACAAGAAGGCCGTCACAAGTCTTTCATGACCCCCCATCTCAGTGCACTGCAAGCAAGGCTCAGGCGGTGCTGGGGCTACAGATCTACCTTCTTGTTCCCTAATCAACCCAGCAACGACGGGCAGTACCACCACCACCCACCCACCCGCTCTTTCACATTCTCTACTTGAACGGGTATTGTTCTTTGTCCCTGTTGTATCATCAATCACTCGTTCCTTCAATCTCACTTTCCAGCCCTTGTCACCAGTCTTCTTCTCAGTCAGATCAACAGCTTTCTTTCCGTCCAAGGCCGCCGTCATCGAGCTGGAAGAAAAGGAAGAGGGTCCGCCTCATGCACAGTGCACAGGGCTCAATTGCTCAGATCTACACGGAAGATGAACCTCTCCTCCTCCACCCTCCTTCTAGCACGGCTCCGACTCCTCTCGCAGTCCCACCAGCTGACAGCGCGCGTGCAGCTTCCCATGCCGCCCAGCACCTTATCTATGCGACATGCTGTGTCCGAGTAATCCTTCTATATATGTGCTTGACCATGCGCGCGTACAGTACCCTACCATAAGTTTGTCCGAAACCCATTTTGAACCATTGCCATCCCACCTTTCGCTATTTGACAACATGAATGATCCCAAAGCAAACACACATCAAGCTTATATCCAGCGTTTTCTCCTGTCATCCTCTACTCAGAAATGTCTCATTCAGCCTGCGGTTGGGCTTGGTTAACTACTTTACCTTAGTCAAAAGACCAATTGTTGTCACTCAGATACTTGAACTTGACTTGGTCACAACTCCTTCCACAGAGCATCTACAGCCAACTTCAGAGGCTGCAATGGTAGATGCTACCATCTGCTTGAATACTCTCACTCACTAATTTTTTCATCCCCACTGGCGAAGAGTAGTTGGCAGTATGGTGAATATTTAGGCATGATCAGGGCAGGCATCGTCAAATCATTCAAATGCACCCAGAGAGGCCAATTCTCAATTCAGAGACCTCCGGCTGGACTGAAGCCTTGCGCTGGCAGGTGACTTTGATATCTATTGGAGAAGTCAGGAGGTCTTAGTACACCCAACTGAGTTTCCAAAGGTCAACGTGTTTTAGTGATGATTACCGATTTGCCCGCCTCTTATTCTTCGAAGAAAACTTTCAAAGGCCAAGAGAGAGGTCGCATATCCGTAGAGAGCTTTCTGGTCGGGAATGAGCAGCTCTTCCTGTCTATTCAGTGCTCCAGCCCCCTTTTTCAAGTGGAAGAGGAGTGAAGAGGCATGGCAGTTGACAAAACCAGATCGTCCCTGCTCCTTACCAGAAATGCGATAGACCGGCCAATTTTCAAGGTAACTTACTGCTTACACAAGGTACGGATTCCTGCTGTTCTCCTCTATCAAGATAACTAAAAATTAGCGAATGTTAATGCTGACGAAGAGATAGATACATAGGAACGACGTGTCAAATTCTGTGTGGTCAAAAAGGTCGAATTTGCGTTTTCGGACAAACTTATGGAACGTAGCTGTACATGCAAGCTCCAATCTCGCATTATTACCTATCGAACCTTCGAAATGCACTCACACCTCGCAGAGAAGAACAGCTTCCCACCCAGCAGCTTCTCTCGAGGTGCAGATCCGGCGCCCCCCTCTCCCCCACACGTTCGAACAAGAAAGGACTTCGTCGTTAAAAGTAGTGAAATTGTGCATCGCCCAGAGAAGAAGATGGAGAAAGAGAAGAGAGAGAAGTGAGAGAAGAGTTTGAAAAGCAGAAAGACGGCAGGATGGGAAGAGAAAGAAGAAGGTGATTTGATGATGATGGTTGGATGGGGGGAGGAGGGGGGATATCTTGGTGGTTTTGGATGAGGAGGAACAAGGTCGGGGCGGGGTTGGTGAGGAGAAGGGGCGTGTATATAAATGATGTCGTTTTGAAGTGAAGAAGAAATGTGTGATGCGCGCCGCGTTTCGCCGTACCTCGGCTCTCGACGCCTCCCTCGCCCGCCAACGATGCTCGACCCCGTCCATCTAATAAAACCTCTCTAGAAAAAGGACAAACCCGCAGCCCCGGGCCCCCCCTTCTCCTCCAACCTTGGTGGTGTTATTTTGTTGTCGTTTTTTTTTTTTTTCCGTTTCATCGTAGTGGGTTTTCCGGTCATACAGGACCCGTCGCCCCCGGCTCAGCATGTCCACCCCGAACACCCGTCGACCCAGGCTGATGAGCCGCCGACCCAACAACAGCATCAGACCCATCAACACTCTGTCCACCAACTCCGCTCCCGCCCGCATTACTACTGCTGTTCCCGTTCCCGTTGCTCAACTTCTCCGCAGCCGAGATCGGGTCCTTCTCGTTGAGCAGATCGCCGTTCAGGTGATGGGGCTCGCAGTTACCTTCCAAATCACGGTTGATGAAGGCATAGTCGTACGCGAACTCGCCACATTGCTCCTCGTCCACACCGACGATCTCGCCGAGCTCGGAGCAACGGAAGGGACCGACGAAGGGAAGGTGGTCGACGAGGAACATCGAGATGTAGGTCATCACGGCAGTCCAGCCAATCGAGACGGCGATCCATGCGATTTGCTTGGCGAGTTGGATCCAGTTGCCGTCGAGCCAGCCTCCGGGGATGATGAGGTAGCCATCATTGTTAGCGACGGAAGCCTGGCGAAGATGCCGGTCAGGAAGAGACCGACAACACCAGACAGAGCGTGACAGGCGAAAATGTCCATGACGTCGTCGCAGCGGATGAAGACCTTGAGCTCGGTGGCCAAGTTGGACAGACCGGCGGCAACGACACCGATCAAGACGGAAGCAGGAACACCAACAAAGCCTGCGGCAGGCGTGATGGCAACCAGACCAGCAATAGCGCCCGTGCAGAAGCCAACAACAGACCACTTGCGTTCCAATCGGTAATCAAGAGCCATCCACATCAACCCACCGGCCGAGCCAGCAGTGTTGGTAGTCATCAACGACATGCCCGCACGCAAGTTAGCAGCGAACGTAGACCCGCCGTTGAAGCCGAGCCAGCCCATCCAGAGGAAGGCAGTGCCGAGGACGACGTGGGAGACGTTGTGGGGCTTGAAGAGGAGACGTTCGGTGCCGTAGCCGCGACGGGGACCGAGGTAGTAGGATATGACGAGACCTGCAGTTCCGGAAGCGATCTCGACGGGTCCGCCGCCGGCGTAGTCGAGGACACCGAGCTTGAAGGCCCAGCCGGTAGGGGACCAGACCTGTGTAGAAGACCGTTCATGTTAAGTCACAAGAATTCGGAGAAAAGAGCATATAGTGTGGGTATCTCACCATGCATGCCAAGAAGTCGAAGACGAGGGTGCTCCAGACGAAAGTGAGGACCAAGAAAGGCCACACGCGACCACGCTCGCACGCAGCTCCGAGGGCAATAGCAGGAACGAGAGCCGCGAACATGCATTCGTACATGGCGTAAATGATCTCGGGGAGCTTGTTGTTGGTAGCCAATACGGGGTCTTGGAGGACCTCCCTGAAGCCGATGTTGCGGAGGTTACCGATGACGAGACCTCCGGTTTTGGAGAAGGCGAGGGAGTAGCCCCAGAAGAACCATTGGATCGAGGTCACGGCGAGAGAGGCGAGGGTGAGGATGAGCATGTGTAATGCGTTCTTGCGGCGCGTGAGACCGGAGTAGAGGTAGCCGAGTCCTGAGTATAGCAAGGCACAGTGAGCAAAATGTAATTTTTCCCTATGTCAGGGAGACTATGAAGAATCTGAGACGTACCGGGAATCATGATCCAGACGAGGGCAGTACATGTCATGCTGAGGGAGATGAAAATGGGGGTTTAGTCGCGTTTGTCCAAAGTCAACTCAGAACAGATGAGATCTGCGCTGGGCAAAGAATCGCAACAGGAGAAGGGAAAGAGACTCACATCCATGCCATGTCACCGGGGTTGTATGCTGCGACCTGACTGTTATCAGGGCCCCATGCTGAAGGGGAAAGAGAGCAAAAAAAAGGAGCTTGAAAAAGTCAGCATTCCGCAGTAAAGATCGACGTGACCAACGCGTACAGCGAGATCCGATATGAGAAAAAAACAAGGAAGGAAGGTGAAAGAGAGATACTGACTGACGATCATGTCTGTGCCATTGGGGCTGAGCGAGATGGAACCGGCACTGGTCCCACCGGGTGCGGAAATGATTCCGTATGCTGTGGGACAGAAGGTGAGAAGACAATGTGAGCAAGGAAGTGGCAAGAAAGAGGGGTCGAAAGGAGAGGTGAGGCACGTACTGATGTTGACCATGGTGTGAGTGTTGTGAGGGTGTCACCAGTTGGAAAGAACTGTTGTTGTTGCCCACAAGAGGTCGTGAAAAGACGAGAAGTAGAGAGAGAGAGAGCGAGGTGACAAGGTGAAGTAGAGAGAGAGAACAACGAGAGTGGGAAGCGTGGCCGGAGAAGGAGGAGGAGGATGTGGTAGGGAAGGTGGAAGGGGAAGGAAGATGGGTGGTGGTTGGTAAAGAGATGAGGTTCTTGTTGGTTGTTCTTGGTGGTTGCTTAATTTTCTTTTTCCTCACCTGCAAGTGAAAGAAGAGTCTCGACCCTTTTTCTTATTTTGAGTGGTTGGCTGCTGCTGCTATCATGCGAAGGTCGTGGCTGGTTTGGCTGTGTACTGCTGCAGGGCAAGATGCGAAGGCAGGTCGGTCTAAGGTATCGATGTGCGTCACCTCAAGACTTGGCAAAAGGGCGAGGGTGGGGTGGTGGGTGGGGGGGAAACGTCCAGCTGGGAAGGACAGAAGACGGGCTGACTGTGTCTGTGGTGAGCTTGGGGCAGCGACGCTGATGACCTCGGCGTCCCAGATGAAAACAACAAGAAACGAAGGCAGCACAGAGAGAGAGCGAGAGAGAAGATGAGACGAGTGAGAAGCAAATGGCAGACGATAAGCAACCGATTAAAACGCAAAGAAGACTCGATTTGCTGGTTCATCTAAGACAGTTCACAAAGTGTCCTGTCTCACTGATAAGCTCACACACTTTTTAGCACACCGCTTCCGTTCCCACCCCCTTCCAAACTGCCCGCTGCCCCCGCCCCTCGCCATTATTTCATCAGCTTCGTCCAGCTTCCACCTCAGCAACATCCCAGTTCAGCGTTCAGCATCCCCGCCTTCAGAAGAACGCATATCCATGTCGGCGACCGCATCAACCACCACCATGTACATACATACCTGCGCAGGCGTTCATTATTATTCTGTAACGTGCATCGACCTGGGTTCGCGATCGACCATCGACGGGGGGCGGGGGTTGTGCGAGAGAGGACAGGCGGAATTGCGGTTGAAGTCGGAAGCGCAATCTAAAGCATTCCTGCATGTGACAGAGTACAGAGATTGTGCCTGGAACATCAAGATCCCTCTAAATTGGATTTTTCCTCCACAGCCGAACGCTCGTTCGCCGCCGGTGCCGAGTGCCGGAACTGATCAGCATTATGCTCAAAATACGCTCAGCCAGCTCGGTATTTTCAAAATGCGCTCTACTGTCGAAGCCGACAACGATGACAACCCCGACCCACCATCCCACGAAAGGACGATCGTCGAATACCTTGATGCGACCGTGAGGAGCACGCACGACAGGTTGTGATGGCAGGTCTCGGCTTTACGTAGAGCGGGCTGTCCACCCTGCCTTTCCTCACCTTCGCATTGTTCCCAACAGGTCCCTGTCTTGGTATTTTGGCCAGCTCAGTACCCTTGACCGATAGGCAAAGAAGGATGCCACTCGATGCCATCTGATCACTAATCTTCGCTGCTTCTCCTCGCTGAATCTCTTCCCTCTTCCTGACTGCTGACTTGATCTTTCCTCTTTGTTCAAGTCTGACCACCTAGACCTTATACTCACCCAACCTGATCCTTCACTTCTGCTCAGCTGTCAAACCTCCCCAACCCCGACGCACTCGCAGCCTCAGGTTTGGATGGCAGAAAACTGGTGTCTTGCTCAGCGCTTAGGCTGACGCCGGCTTCTCTGTCCTAGAACGGCTCACTCTAAGGTCAACGAGCATCACGGCGGTCGGTCACAGATGGCAGTACACAAGCACAAGGCGAAGACTTCGGCACCTTCGCCACTTACAACGGGGAAGGAAGAGGCGAAGGGACAATGTCACCACTGCGGCAGCTTCCAGCTTCAAGCTATTGATCAGCGGCGCTACCCCAGCTTCCTCTTGGGCCCAAGCAATCGAGCGGGCAAGTTACTCCAGCGCTTTGGGCACATATGTGGTGAAGCTGTGTCAAATACCTAGCGCTGGTTCCTTCCCCTGGTCCTACCTCTGCTAAGGCAGGCACTTTATCCTTCCGCATCACGTCAAGTACGAATAGAGCCTCGTTAATGGCCTTGTCGTGTTCGTCGCACTCATCTACTCTCTCTGCCCAAATCCACATAATGTTCGTTGAAATTCAACACCCTCTGGAGCGTTCCAACAACCTGCTCAACGAGAATGTCTGAGGTGCTGATATCAGAGTAGGTTGCCTGTGCGGTATACATGCTGGGACTCCTTTTGTCTGCATGCATGTATACGTGAGGAGGTGTCATATGCCCTTGAGGGTGAAATGGATGGGGAATGAATGCGAAGATCTGGCTGGCTGAGACGACATCGGGGAGAGGACACGGACCATGCATGCGATCCGGCTGCTGCACGAACTTCCTTCCGGTCGTCCATCACCAAACCCCTTCCTATCTTGTCCTGTGAGTTAGACAAAGGCACATCAGTACAACAGTCACCGCTTTACTGACCCTGTTCACCCCTGTCCGTACAGCTCCTCCTTCCCTCCTCCCCCTCCCTCCCTAAGTCATGGGCCCGAAGCGTACTTCCGCGCCCTCACCCCGGGTCAGCGCAGTTGGAGGACCACGGCCAACACCCCCGATTCGCTTTGGCGACGACAGCAGCAGCAGCAGCAACTCAAAGAGGTCGATCGCAGAGCGCAAAGCTGCTATCAGAGCCAGACGACGCAATAAGGGATGCTGCAACGTCGTTAGCGGTGGTGGATTCTTTGCGGGCATTTTCAACTTCTTCTTCAAGATCGGTATCTTCTACGCGGTGAGCCCCGTTTTGTCTCTTTTCTCGCACTGGCTCGATTCTTTCCCTGGCTGACTTACTGCTCCCTTATCTCCCTCCGTGCAGCTCATCGGCGCCGTCTGGCACTGCTCCGACAAGCCCTTCAGCTTCGAATACTCACCCACCGATTCAAGAGCCGTCTGCCGCAACCTCTACTCCGCCAAGGCCCACATCGCCCCCATCTCCAAACTCTACACACCCAACTCAACCCACACATCCAACCTTACCTCGACCCTATCCGTCCTTACGCCCAAAAGGCATTCAAGACCGCTGCGCCCATCTACAATGATCTGCAGAAGCGCTCTGGTCTTGCTTGGAAGCGATATGGCGAGCCTAAGCGCAGAGAGGCTGAGAAGGCCGCTCGGAAGTATGCTGAGCCCCACATTAAGCGCGCCAAGAAGGAATGGAAGAAGCAAGTCCAGCCGCACCTCAACCGTACGTCCTGTGTCCTTTCCTCGTTGTTTCTCTCGTTATCTTGCTGAACAGTCGTTGTATGCACAACGTCCTCCACTCTTACAGACGCGCACAAGACGATCAAGCCGTATCACGACACCTTGTACGTCACTATGCACATCACGCAGCTCGTCCCTTTCTCTCCTGCTCATCACTGACGAAACATCTCCCTCTTACAGCAACCGCGATGTTCACCCGCACCTCCTCAACGCATACGCGGTCTCCTCCGAAACGACCGCCCGTGCCTCCGCCCTCTACGTATCTCACGTCCAACCAGCCATGATCAAAGGAAGCAAGCTCTCCTACGCCTTCTACAAGGCTCACGTCTTGCCTTACCTCCGTCGCGGATACTCACTCTACGTCCGACCGGCCCTTGACAAGGCTATGGCTAAGGTCTTCCAGCGACAGGTTGGCGAGGCGCGTAAGGAGGCTGTTAAAGAGGCTATGAAGGAGGCTGATGCGGCCAGGGAGGCGGCTGTCAAGGAGTCTGCTACGAAGAGTGCCAGCAAGGTTTGTACAAACTTTCTTTTTGCCTCTTTCGAGAAGCCGCGTTCACTTTCCTTTGTTTGCTGACCGTTGATCACCCCCTTTTGGATACAGATTGCCGAGGTTGTCCGCTCTCAGGAGAATCCTACCTACATCGAGCAGGCTAAGCAGGCCGTCTTCGGCAAAGAGGACCCCGAAGAAGCCCTCCGCATCGCCAAGCTCGATGCTGAGCTCGACGCTGAAACACAGAGTATCCGCTCCGACCTCTCAGCCTGGGAACGCCAGCACGTCAAGCTCGTCCAGCAGCAGTACCGCCTCACCCTTCAACGCGTTGCCGACTTGCGCAATCACGCCCTTCTGGACTTGCCTGATCGGTTCGCGCTTCTCTCGCAGGACGCTATCGAAGGCGAGGTTAAGAATGCGCTCGCTCGATTGGAGAGGGAGTACGAGAAGTTGGCTTCGGACCTTGATGAGCGTTCGACGAGCGACAAGGTCGCTGTCTTTAATGCGCAGGTCGAGCGCGAGATTGAGGCCCTTCGTAATGCCAAGCTGGCCAAGGACGAGGAGTTGGACAAGTTCTACATCTCTCTGGCAGCAGAGGAGATCGACACCGCTGATGCATCTATAAAGGAACTCGACCTGTTCACGGTCGATGCCAAGCGGGCTTACGATTCACTCATGGAGAAGGTCAAGTTCGAAGCGACCGTTGAAGAATTTGTCGGCTGGGACGACGAGCTCGTGATCCGCAGCGCGTTGCTCCGCGGCGAATTTGTCGAAATATTCAACGGCACACGCAAAGCCAACACCTCTTTCGGAGCCATTGACCTCTCCAACGAACCCAAGATCGACGAAGAGGTCGCGAAGCTCAAGAAGAACACGAACAAGATTCTCGACGCGGCCGTCTCTGAGGTTCGCTCGTACGGAAACTCGGCCGCCCTTCAACTGCGTGGCGAAGGTGTTCGGAAAGGAATCAACGCTGTAACTGGCTCTATCGCTGAGTCTGCCAGTGCAATCTCGAGCGACATCAGTGCTGGATTCCAGGACGCGATTCACGCTGCCAAGGTCAAGCTCAGTCTGGAAGAGGACCCTTCGCTCTTGAGCTCGATTTCGCGCTCCGCCAGCAGTGCGGCCAGTGCCGTGGGCAATGCAGCGGCAGCTGTCACTTCTGACGTGGGTTCTCGAGCTGGTCAAGCCGAATCGGCAGCTGCATCCGTCGCGACGGAAGCCTCGCGGTCAGCCAACGAAGCCATCCGCGCCGCTCGATCCTCTGCATTCAGCGCGGCGCGCGCAGGATCTAGTGCTGCGAGCTCTGGTGTCCGATCGGCCGCTTCTGCCGCCGGTGTCTCCGTCACACCCGAGACGCCACGGGAGTACGTAGAGAATGCAGCTGCGGACGTATCCTCCGGTTTCGCTTCGGCGACGGAGGCTGCCAAGGACGCAGGTGCTAGCGCTTCGAGTCTTCTTCACCGGGCCACTCGCTCGGCTGCTTCGGCTGTTGGGGCCAGTGTTACGCCTGAGACGGGTGCGGAGTATGCTGAGGCTGCTAAGGCTAGTGCGACTTCCCTGGCTCAGGCTGCGCAGTCTGGTGCGGCGGCTGGTGCTGAGGCGGTCCAGTCTGGAGTGGTGGCTGGTGCCGAGGCGGTACAGTCTGGCGCAGCGCAGGTCTACTCGGACGCTGCGGCTGGTGGTGCTTCAATCCTGTCACAAGCTTCGAGTGTGCTTCACCAGGCTACTCGATCGGCCGCTTCTGCAGTCGGTGCGAGCGTTACACCCGAGACCGCGGGCGACTACGTCGACGTTTTGCAAGGTCAGGCGAGCAATTTGGGCGAGGCTGTGCGCAACTTTGCCGCCTCGGCCTCGTCTGCCGGTGCTGACGCTGTCGACGCTGCCGCCTCGAACCTTCATCAAGCCACTCGGTCGATCTCGTCCGCCGTAGGTGCGACGCCGACCCCCGAGACGCCCTCTGAGTACGTTGCCGCAGCCGCCAACAAGGTCAAGGAAGGCTACGAAAGCGTCGCGAGTTATGCTGAGGGTGCCGCTTCGCAAGTTGCTGAAGGTGCCGCCGCTGTTACCGCCAGTGCAGCATCCGTGATCAGTCAGGCTACCGAGTCCGTCGCCTCAGCTGTTGGTGCGACCGAACCCGAAGAAGACGGCCTCGACGACTTCTTCGCGCAGATGTTCGACGAGGTTCAGGAGACATTCGAGGCGGCGACTGAGTACGTTGGTGACGCTGCGGAGAATGTTTTACTCGCGTGCCTCGGAGGCTGCCACGGATGCGTCGTCTGTTTTGCACCAGGCTACTCGGTCAGCTGCATCTGCGGCTGGCTTCAAGCCTACGCCGGAGGGCATCAAGGAGCACTTTGAGTCTGCGACGAGCCGTGCTGCGGAAGCGGCTTCGAGCGTTGCCAGCCGCGTTCATGAGGAGCTCTGATAGGTTATTGGACATCCTTGCTCGTTCTGTGCCACCTGGGACTCCCCGCGACCAAAGCTCCACTCGATCTCGCAGGCAAGGTCACTCATGAAATTCTTACACGCCCACAATGACATCCCGAAACCAACACCCACGACATACCCAATCCGATCCCATCCCAGAGAAACCCCCTCCAAAAAGTATATTTCTTCGCATTTAAACGGCGTCTGCAACAACATATCGTAGGACCCCAACTTCGTCTCGCTTTCGCCTTCCAAAGTTCATGACAATCGAAAATCTTCATTTCTCGTTCCTTCATTCGGGTCCTGCCTGGCTTTCTCCCTTCTGAATTCCTTGTGGAGCTCAAGCACTAGCCTGCACGTCGTCAGAGAAGAATGATTCGGCGCTTTCGCAAGGCTTGTCAGTGATCGCGAGTGTCGAGCTGGATCTGAGGAAGGAGAGCGAATGAGACAGCACAGGTGGATCGATATCTGGGAGGAAAGCGACTCCCAGGTACAAAAGATTGACTGTATCACCTCCCTATAGTGCTGCTGCTGCCGCTATAGTGTGAGAGCTGTCTAACGAGGTCAGTGTCCATCGGCACTCCGGCTTTGCCTGCAAGAGTTTGCAACATCTCAGCTGTGAATTCCCTGCTGTTGCTGCTGTTGCCAGGTGTCTAAGGTCGCCCGGCGTGCAGGCAGTACGTCTGTGTCCTGGAGCTATGAGCTGGGTATGCCAGCTGTCAAATGTCAACAGGCGGGCAACATGGCAACAGAGCGACAGCAGGGCAACATGGCAACAGGGCAACATCCAGGAGGCACTAGTCAACAAGCAAAACCAAATCCCTGAACACCACCCACCCTCGGGCTCACCAGCGAACACCTTCTGTCTGCGAGCATGGAGACGAACACCTTCAACCCACTCATAACCTTCAAAGGTAGACACACCCAATCCACCTTCCACTCATGAATGGCAATGGAAGAAGCAGAAAGATGTGAGATGTTTCGAGTCGTCCTGCGAGCAGGACCACCGGAAAGCTTTCAGAGCTGCGCACAATTTCAAGTCTTCGGTGGAGCGAAGGGTAGCTAGGCGACATGAGGACCATAGGGAGATCACCATCGAGGTCTTGTGAGGGTGCGATGGGAGGACCATGACCTTGCACCATACATACCGCTCGCCGACGTCCTCGCCGTCTCGCCTTATTTTGTGTCGAATCACGTACGGCTCAACCCGTTCAAACACTGTTTTGAGTTAAAAATGCTTCCTCACGAACGGGCGTCAACTTCCCTCTTTTCCTCGCCTCAGTCAAGTCCTTGCCATCACCTCCAGAATCAGCCATGGCGCCGGAGCGAGAGCGCTCCTGCGCGCCGTGATTTTAGACACATCTCCTGGCGGTACTGTGAGCACCCCTCCATACTGCGGATGCTGAGATGGCGAACTTGCTCCAAATGTGGCTTGGGTAGAAATCGTCGCCGTCACACTTTTCTGCCTCCTCCGAAATCTCGACCGGTCGGCTCCCAACACCGCACAAGCCTCGATTGACCGCACCTCAAAATGGGATGGCCGGGTTCGTCAAAAATTGTACAGTCTAGATCTGGCACTTTCGTCAGGGTTGGACAGCGTCGCGACATGGCTTGGGCCTTGAAGAGCAGGGGGCCTTTACGCCGGTCCGAGGACATCATCAACTGGAGGTAGGGGTGAGCGGTGAGCTCAGGCGGGCTCTTCGGGGCTCCAGCGGTCGATCACAGCAACTATCATACTTTCAGTACGGTAAGTGAGGGGAGAATGAATGGTATAGGCAGACGGGGACCTTCAACATTCAACATAGTTGACAGGATTGATCAGATTGAGTATAGGCGCTGAAGCACCTATGAAGCATGAAGAAGCCCCAGCTGAGGCGCAAACAGAAGAAAGCAAAGGTATAAGTTGTCGGGAATCGTAAAAAGCGAAATATGAGGGCAGGCAGTTGAAGTTTATGTACGGGCCGGAAAGGGAAAGAATCATGAAGGAGGAGCCCGTGAAGGTTAGGAAGTGAATAGTGTTGACAGTCGAGGGAGACCATTCACATCAGCCTCGATTCGTCCGTGAGCGCCATCATACTGACGGATCGACGAGGGACTCGGACTCGTCGCGGAGGAGTCGTAGGACCGAACGCCGGAGTGGACGCGAGTGGCTTCGGTGTCGATCCTCCGGCATTGGGTGAGCCCAGGTTGAGAATGGCGCTCGCGGCGTCCAAGTGGGCAATACGCATGAGCTGGCGATTTGTCTGCCGCCAATGATTGAAGCAGAAAGTGTGTCATGCGTCAGTATGATGTGACATCGGCGTGAGCAAGAACAGTGCTCCTTCTGTGTAGAGCAACTCACATTGCGCAAACTGTGGCATTCTCGACTCAGGTCCAAGATGTACCGATCTCGTTTGCCAAGCTCCGCCTGCAACCCATCGACCTTTTTCTTCCACTCCATCTCCACGTCCCCTTTGGTTTTGGGCAAGGGACCTTCAGCAGCCTGAGCCTCACAGACGAGCTCAAGCTCGAGGACTTGCTTCTTCAGTTGACGGATCAGGGCATCCTTGTCGACCTCTGCCAACGAAGCCGGTGGAAGGGACGGTCGGCCCGCGAGACGACCCTCGAGCTCGCGGACGCGTGTGTTGGCTTTGAATAGCTTCTCTTGCAAAGCTGGGACGCCTTCATCGAAGCGGAAGCCCCGCTTGGTCGGGGACATCGGCCTCTTAAATGGACTCTGCTGCATCAGTAGACGAAGCTAGTGTCAGTTAGAATCCGAGCAAAATGACAAGAACGCTACCTTGGTAACTCACCCGACCATCGGCCTCATCCTCTTCCTCCTCTTCGTCTTCTCCGCCACCAACCATGATGAGCCCCCCAATCTGCTCCAACCGATGTCGAAGTTCTTGAATACGCTCATCGTTGAGCGGGACCATCGGCGTAGCATTCCCAGCATCATCCACCGTCCGCGCCGCTTGGACTTGCAGCTCGCAGACCTTCTTCCGAAGCGACTCCGCCTCAGACCGATACCGATGGAGTAACGCCTGTCCCTCGGTGCCCAACGAAGCAACGGCATCAATCTCATTCCGCTGCGCGTTCAACGCAACCTTCTTGACCCGTTTAGCAAACGAGAGTGTCGACAGACTCTCTTCTACCGCCGTCGAGTTCGGATTGAGCGTACACACCACAGCGACCCTCGCATTCCCACTCAGACTGTTCTGCAAGATCCGAGTCAGCTTCGAGTCCCGAAAGGGAACAAATTGGCCTTCCTTGGGAGACGAGAGGGCCGAGATGACCCGTCCGAGACAGAGCAGGGACTTGTTGATAGCCGATCCCTCTGAACGCGCAGCCGAGCCGCCTTTGCTCACGTACCGCTCCGAGCCCGCAAGGTCGATCATGCTCAGCTCGCTGACTCGCACCGTACGACCCTGCGTCCGCTGTTTGGCCGGCGAACCAGGTACACGGTCCGGGTCGAACTCCGTCGCCCATGGTTCGTCCGAGATCCGTTCCCAGGACTCGATGGTCATCTTGAATGCAGTGTGCGAGCGGGATGACCGCTCATTCCAGTCCGTCGCTCCTACATGCCGGTTCGCCTGCCCCAACGCAAGAAGCGCCATAACTTGAGCAGGTGTCGTGACAATCTCCTCCTGGAGCGGCTTCACGACCGTACCCCGTCGACCTCCGCGAGTTTCATCCCGTACTTGAGGGGAGTTCGAAGGCATGAGCAAGTCCTTCAGCTGCTCATTGTACACCTCCATGTAGGAAACCCGAATCAAGAATTCCCTCGTTGTAGAAGCCTGCCGAATACCCGCAAAAATATCCTTGATAGCCCTCGGTATCAACCCAGGTTCCCGACCTTCATCATCGCCCGAAAGAGTCCACGTCTTCCCACTCCCCGTCTGCCCATACGCAAAAACGACCGCATCGTACCCATCCAGCACAGAGCGAATGAGCGGCCGAGCCACGCTCAGATAGATGGGCTTGTTAGCCGAGCTTGTGTGGACCCCGTCAAACGCGAAGGAAGTTGTCGTAATAGCCACCCTGCTCTGCGCCAAGTGTTGGACCAGAGAGACCGATCGACCACCCGAGTACGCGTCCCAAGCCAGATCATCGTCCTCCCCATGCGGCGGACGAATGCGAACATGCACCTGAACACTATCCTCAGCGACACCTCCTCCTCCTTCTCCGTCCACTTGGAATGGATCCGCCTCGCCGTGAGTCTGAGCACCCTGTCGATCCGCATCATACACAAAGGAAGTATCCCCTTCCTCCTCCTCGTCCATCACAGGCATCGCAATCGAGTCCAAAACCGACGGCTGAGCGGAGTCGAGATCCGGGAGTGACAATCCTCGTTGATGATGATGGGAAGGCATGGGGGGCACCCCACGACGATTCGAATGATTCCGAACCGGAGAGCTCGGAGATTCCCGATGACGCGAACGAAGCGAAGAAGGAGGTGTCGATCCTGCATTATTAGTACTGCCCGAAACACTCGCCACCAGATTCCCCTCCCGCGCATCTCGAAGTCGTTTAGCACTAGCCAGCTGTTTCCTCTTCTTCGCAATCGCATCCTGAGTCGGCAACACATTGTTGTTGTTGTTGTTGTTGCTCCCCGGAGGCAGGAAAGGTGTCGAATTCGAAGATGGGAGGTCGTACATGCTCAAAGGACGATTCTTGAGGGCGCCACTGTTCTGCCGGGCCAAGGGGCGTGACAACCCACCGGCTCCAGCTCCCGCCGCCGCCGCCATCCGATAGCCACCGTTCTCCTTGACAGGCGATGCAGGTCGTGAGGGAGATCCCGAGCGCGCTTGATGATGTTGAAGCGCTACGTTCTGTCGTCCACTTCCATCTCGAAGGTATCGATCGTCCACCACCACACCACCACCGCCGCCGCCGTAGCTAGCCACAGTCGATGCGAGCGAAGATGAGGATGTCGAGCTCTGTGTGTGGCCTCCGCCGCCGCCGCCGTAGCCGAGATTGGCTCCGACCTCTGTTGTTCCCGTAGTCACGTTCACTCCAACGCGGGCACGAGCTGTAGATGATGGGCCCATTCCTACCGAGCTAGAGCGCATGAGTGGTACACCACCTCCTCCTCCTCCTCCTGCTGCGGCCGCTTCAGCCAGCAGAGTGTTCGACCCAACTTGCGCTGCTTTCCCACCGGACGAGAGCGCAGCAGCCGTGACCGCATATAGATAATCTGAACCTGTCGACCCCATTCGAGCGTGCTGTTGTCCTTGTCCTTGTCCTTGATGATCCATCTCGTCCGAACCATTCGAGCTCTTACCCGAACCAGCCATCGTCTTCGTACTCCGTTTTCGATTCTGAAGGAAAAGAAGAACAACATACCACCCATTAAGTAAGATGTTCGAAGCATGTCTTGCGGGAAAGTGTTCAACATCGACATTCCTACGCGCGCGCGTGTACGTGCGCGCACAGGCATACCTTGGGGAGGTTGGAAAAGAAAACCAACTCACAGGCATGAAAGGAGCCGACCTCCCAGGCGAACCCTTCGGACTCTCAATATCCACCCCAACCCTGACAGCCATCTTAGTAGGACCCGTAACCGTCCGACCGGACCTCAGCACCCTCGCAGTAGTGGGAGCACCCAGATCAACAACAGAAGGTACCGTAGTCAACCCAAGACCTGGATTACTGTTCTTGTTCGAGCCGGAGCCGGAGCGCAGGAGGGATCCACCGAGTAAAGGCTGTTCTTCTCGGTCGGGGAGGATGCCTGATTCGGGTGAGGGCGGGCGGTGGAATGGGTCGATGGAGAGGCTCGTGTCTGGCATTATCTTCCCGTCTTTTCTTTGAATTTTTTCCCTTTTCCTCGGATGCTTTGTTGGAAGGTGGGGATAGCGACAGGGATTGGTTGACGAACGACGACGCTGAATTTGTATTCCAAGGGGAGGACAAGACCGAGCCGGAAGGATGGGGGTTGACGCGAGCGAAAGAAGGGGACCTCACGTAGATCCTATCCTACCCTGATCAAAGGGCCGTTTGCTGAGTATGTAGGACGGGGTTGTGTTCTTGTTGTTGTTGTGGTTCGCAGACTCCGAAATGACACACAAGAAATCTCCCAACGCGTGTCTGAGACGCGTTCCAGTCACGTGCACACAGCATTCACCGTCCCCATCCCATCATCCTATTCCCCGAACTCGACAACGACAGCCTCCAACTCGTTACTCACGCTCACGACGGGCAAGAGGGTATGGTAAGGAAAGGGTAACTCCTAAAGGACAAACTCGACATTTGGATTCTTGCCCTAACGAAAGCGGTAAAAAAAAGGACAAATACAAGGGGAGAGGAGCCCAACAAAAAAAAACAAAAACGAATTCCCTGACGGACGACGATCAAGAGTAGTGTGTGTAAGGGAGAAGGGGCGATGGAATTCAAGCCCGGTGCTTATGATGTCCAAAGCTGATCAAAGGCGGTAACGTGTTCGTCTTAAAACCCGCACCCACGCCCGAAACAGGCAACACCGGCGGCGGGGGAGGAGGCGATCGACCTCCACTACTGCTCGACGCAGCACTCGACACCGTAGACGCACCCGAAGAAGTCGAGCCCGGCGAAGTCGTCGAGGACGAGGAGGTGGTGGTAGCAGCAGCATTATTGGCAGCAGCATTGTGGGGCGAAGTGGTCGACGAGCTCATCGGTGGCGAACCCAACTGGGCCAATGTATGCAGGTGAGGCGATGTAGACGACGTAGCGCTGTACGTCCTCTTCGTGCCGCCAACGTCGGTCGAGTGCTATTGACCAACGCCGCCGCGCCATTGCCATCATTGTTGTTGTTATTGTTGTTGTTGCCATTGTTGTTGTTCGCCGAGGAGTGAACAGACGGAAGCGTCCTCGGGAGCGGACTCCTGGCCGTCGACGTTGAAGAACTACTGCCACCCACAAGCCCACCATTGTACGAGGCCCGATAACTGCTGCCCACAACAGTCACCGGCGCAAGCACACCGACCGCCTTCCGGACCTGAGACCCCTTCATCACCCACAACGAGCTCAACGACGCATTGATCCACGAGTCGACCTGCTGGACCCGATGATGATCCGCAGCAGTAGCAGCAGCAATAGTACTGCCGACCTGCTGCGCATACAACATCGGCAACAGACTCAACAAACTATTCCGGCCCGCCAGATGCATGTTCTCGAGCAAGAGCACCAGATTACTCCGGGCAGACTGAAGACCCGCCAGGTCGGACTCGGACCGGGTCGCACTCTTGGCCAACAGGGACGAGCACTCGCACAGGGTATGCATCAGAGCCCAGCTGAGACTGGCACCGTGCTCGGCAGTCCACTCCTTGGGGGAGAGACCACCGGAGCCCTCCTGGACGGACCAGAGTGCGGCTCCATGTCGTTGGACATTCTCAGCGCAGAAGGTCTGGGGCTCTTCAAGTCGGTTGGACCATTCGCACAAGAGCCGGTTGATCTCCTCAGAGAGGTTCGTCGTCGTCGTCGTCGATGCTCCACCGGCGAGAGTAGGCTCGGTAGCATAGACATTCTGCTGCTTGCGAAGTTCGAGTGTGTGGCCGAAGATACCGGCGGCCCGGGCCAGACTTTCGAGTTGGAGGGTCAGACGCTCGGTCGAGGTTCGCTCCATCTCCATCTGTTTACGACGAGAGAAGAGCATCTTGTAATATCCTCCGTCGCCAGGACCGGTCAGACCAGCGAGTTCGAAGTCGAATCGACGGACGGTCGCAGCCTGGTCAGCCAAAGCGGCGAGGATGACATCGTGGGTGAAGGCGACTGAGACCAGCCGACTGCGGGTGAGCTCGTCGAGGGGTTGCATGCCCGAGGGCAGGGTAGCATTTGATCTGTGCAGACCTGACCCGACGAGGAGACGGATACATGCGGAGGAGTGCTGCATGGCTGCGTGGTGCTTGCCGGTGCCGAGCTCGTAGGCAGAGAGGAGAAGGGCGGTCTGGGTGATGGCGAACAGGTGGTTTGCGGTCGTCGAATCGGGACGGTCGAGGAAGTCCATGTAGGCTCGGTCGAGAGTGCCGGCGGTGTCGATGCCGTCCTCGGTGTGGAACAAGAGGCGGGTCTGGGCTGCGTACTTTTCCCCGGCGAGAGTGGCGGGCGAGGACGCTGATGACGGAGGCAAGAAGCGGGCTGCGAGGGCGTACATGGGCCAGAGCTGCATGGGAGATTCGCCCATTGCGAGTTCTCGAAGGAAGCTCATCTCGTCGAAGAGAGCACTGTAGGGGTGGACTCGGTTGAAGAAGGCTGTAGGCAATTAAGATGGTGAGTTACAAGTTCAGAGTTGCAAACAAGAATGGATGAAAACTCACTGCTGATGAGTTCCTTTCGTTCTGCTTTCGAGGGCAAAGCTGCAGCCGCTGCGAATTGGGACGGTGTCAGACCGTTGGGTGAGAGGAGGGTGTCTACGGTGCTGTGGGGAGGAGACATCGTTGGGGCAGTGTTGATGTGTGATGGTCCGGGAGGGTGGAAGTGGAATCCGCTGGACATGGGCACATGGGAGGGAGGGAGAGGGATGGATCCCGATGCTACGGGCGAGGGCATGGTCGAAGGGTGTTGGTGGTGCTGGTGGTGGTGGACCGGTCGGTAGTCCCTGGTGTATGCCTGGTTGATGCTTGGGTAGGAGGGTGTGACGGGCACAGCTGCTGGGTGAAGGAAGTGCTGGTGTTGGCCTGGTTGAGGCGCAGAGGGATGCTGATGCTGGTGCTGGTGCTGAGGAATGGTTGTCGTTGAGGGCACCACTGCTGATGACTGTTCCTTGGTCGCTGCCGCTGCTGCTGAAGGTGCTCCTCCTGCTGCTGTGCTACTTTCACCGTAGCAGCAGAGTCTTCCGCTGAAGTCGCAGTTTGAGCACGGCAGTCCTCCGTCGCATCTTCTCTTTGCTCTGTGGCAGGCGGTGCAGGCCTTCTGGAGACGTTTCCTCTTGCGACCGCGTGCTGCGAGGACACTGTTGCTGTTGCTGATTTCGTTCATGGTGGTGGATGTGGCAGTGGTGCTGGGGAGTGGTGGTGGGGGTGGCAGGTGATGCTGGTGGGAGTGGTAGTGTTGATACGGTGTTGATGCCATTGTCGTCGTTCTGGGTGAGTTCGATGAGAGCAGAAAGGATCGCAAAAGGGCGGGAAAGGGGGAAGGCGAAGGCACAAAGAGGATTACCTTCGTCTAATATGGGAAGGGGAAGGAGCTGTGGTCTGGCACACGCAAGCGGCGGGACACTGCCGTAGTGCCTGGCTTGGCATCTCTTGGCGTCCGCTTGTTTTCCACTGGTAAATTCGATCTCTCTCTCTCTCTCCGCAAGCCCAACTCTCTCCTCCCTTCTCCATCATCACAACTTCCGTCTTGTCTTCTCTCAAGGTGGAGCACCTCCATAACCCATCACTCATCCTGATACGCTGCTCCAGTATCAACATTCTCTCACTCCCAAGCATTGCCAAAAAGGAATGCACATTCAGCATTCAGCACGATCTGGGTGAGCGACAAGCGATGGCGATGCTAGTGATAAAGAAAAAGAAATACCCATTTAATACCGGCGGCAGAGGCAGGTGAACCGCAGGACGGAGGAAACACTCTTTTGATGCGCCAAGTCTTCCGTCTCCGTTCCCACCGCACACTGTCCTCCTGCCCAGTGCCACCCCTGTCCCCTGGTCATTCGGCGATTCGGATGGCTGCGTGTCCCTTCCCGATGACTGCAGTCAGTGCTCTCAATCGACATCCATCCATTCACGCTGCAGTGTACATCACTCTCCCTTGCGCGAATGGCATTGGCAGGTCGAAGAGACGAACCACGGATCACGTTCACCTGGAGCAAAGCACAGCACAGCACGGAGGAGCGAGTAGGAACTTTTTAGAGGCGGAACCTGGATGCAAGTCTCCCTTGGCACAAATGATTTGGCATGTCTTTTCTCCACCGCCTTGGCAAAAATACAATCATATGGTCTCTCCCACGCTCTCGCTACTGCGCTGAATCTGGGTCTGTCGGAGAGGCAAGCTTGGAAGCTGGAGCGTCACCGCGATTCATGTGATTCCCACCCCCGCCCCGCCCGCTCAATAACTTCCAAGGATACCGCACTCGCCGCCCGCAATTTCAAAGACTCACATGCTGCACTAAATTTCACGATGATCACGCCAAGGCAGCCCCTCCAGCTGGATTATTATGTATTTGACAGGCGGCGGACGTGCTGCGTGCGTGCTGCGAAGTGCGAACCGTCGATGTGGAAAAGGCTGGGCGAGGCTCCCCACCGGTTTGGCTCTCTCTATCTCTTGGCTTTTTGTGCGCTCTTTCGCTCTCTGGCTCGTGCGTGTGCACAATCTGATCGTGCTTTCCACGACGTGTCCTCTGTCTTCCTTGGCGGAGGGTCTCCTGAGGCGGAAGGCAAGGGTATACTCTTCCCCAGCCCCCAGGGTTCTCACGCTTTCCAATTTCCAAACCCAAAGCATGGCGATTGCCAGGAAGCAGGGACGATGAGGGAACTACACGCTACACACTCGCCCCTTATTTATTCCCGCTTCGCCCAGCGTTCCTAAGCTGAGGCGCTGAGGTCGAAACTCGCAGGCGGTCCGAAGGTCCAGAGCAAACCTCTCAGTAACATGCACATGAATACACTCCGCTGAGCTCGGAACTTGGCACTCGATGCTGATGTGTGTGGTGGACTTTGGACATTCATTTCTTGGAGAGAGAAAGAGAGAAGTGGGGAGAGAAAGAGAGCGAACGCGAGAGAGAGAAAGGAAAGAGATGGGGAAAGTACGACTGAGCTAGCTACTTGAGAACGAGAGCAAAGAGGTCTCGATGTTGGGTACCAAAAGGAGAAAGGGGGGAAGAAGAAAGAGAAAGAAGAGTCGAGCGGGAACAAGAGGAGCAATTCGGTCTTCCCCACCGAAAATCGCAGAACATGAACTGAAGAGTGTTGCTTGAGTTTTCTTGAGTGCCGGTGGGTGACAGAACAGGGACGAACGACTTCTCCTCCTTCTCCTCGCCAGACCGCCTCAGCTGAGGTAGAAGCTACCCGACCCCTCCGACATAGCAGTCTCCAACCGACGCCGCATCTTGTCCCTCGAAGAATACCCCGGCATCTTCAGATAATTCACACACGTCATCACACTCGGCAAGTAGTCATCCGGTGCCAGAGGTGCCTCGTGCGGACGCTTCACAATCGTCAACTGCGGGTGCAGTCCCGCAAAGCCGCCAATCGGAAGCTTCGGCGAACCCGTCAACCACTGGAGGAATTCACGTCGTTTCGTCGTGTCAAAGTCGGCCATGATCGCGACCAGGTCCCGGAAGGACGCGCTCTCCGCGTTGAAGCCGTGGTCCGGCTTGATGCTCGCCAACAAAGTAGTCTCGCTCCAGTCCTCGTCCATGTTGCCAAACAGCATCACAAGCTCGTCCGCCGTAAAGCTCGACAGCGCCTGGAGCGGCATGATCAGGTTGAAGCCTTTGCGGAAGGCACGCACCAGCGGCTGGATGCCGTCCCGCATCGTCTGGGTGATCACCCCGTCCACATACTCTTGGATGTTATTCACCGTGACCGTCTTCTGCTTCCCGTCCTCCACAAGCTCAACGCCAGGGTGTCCGGGAAGTGTAAAGTCAAGCGACATCGCATCCAGCGTCTCCGCATCCATCTCCAGCAGCTGATCCATCGACCGAGCCAACATCGGATCAATAGCACGCAGCGAAGCAGTCGTCACCGGAATCTTCGTGTTCAGCACAGCCTTCATGAACACTGGCGAGAAGTTGCAGTCGATGATCCGCGAGTCCAACAACGCCTTGGCGACGAACTGACCCAACGTCTTGAAGATCGCAACCCGATGCTTGCCTTCCTCCGTCTCCAAGTCCGAGGCAGACTGAGGCAATGGGAACAGGCCACCGGTAGGTGTGACAAACTTCGGTCCCGAAGTTCCATGCCCATCATCTCGCCAGATACCAAGGTCCCGTCGGGCAAACTCCCGCGACACCAACGCGTAGAACTCCAACGTGGGACCCAACCCCGTGCCACCTCCTCAAAGTACTCCACCTCCAGCACAGAAGTGTTATGCCCATACAGCTCGAAAACCTTCATCGCCGACTCGAACAAGCGCGAGCGCGAAATCCGCACTTTTTGTCGCTGAAGACGGCTCAAGAATCCAAAGGACTCATCCCGCCGCGAGCCTGAATCTTGAGTCCGGCTGTGCTGACTCTGCCACTTCGTCAGCAACCGGGCGTAGCCAAACGAGGTCGACTGCAGGTACGAGTAGCGAGTCTCGAATGGGAACAGGAACGGGAACGCCCGCGGCAAATCCATGCACCAGCCCGGCAAGCACGAGCTCGCAACGATCATAGGCTCCTCAAGCTGGCGATTCAGCTTCGCCGTGAGCTTGTTGTTGATGAAGGACGACTCGGCAAGCGCGGACGCTCTGCCGTCGAGGACAATATGATGGTCGCCCTTCTCCCGCCAGAGTGTGTTGAGGTCGTGCATAACGCCGAGAAGCTGCAGGATGTTGGCATATGGTGCGTCCTTAGGAATAGACTCAGGGAGCACAATGGCCGCCGAGTTCAACTGTTCTGGCTCCGGCGTGGCATTGGTTTCTCCTAGAGAATCAAGCATGTTAGCACATAAAACCCAACGTCTAGATGATGGTAATCAATCCTATAGCTCACCTTCTGTAGGCACAGGTCCAGACACCTTCTTATACGTGACCGTGTATATGTTCTGCCAGATATACCGATTCGACAAAGACAAAGAGCTCGAGCGTGTCGCCTCAAAGTTGTGCACCGCGCCATAGATCGTCGACTTGAGGTTGATCGGCTTGCCATCCATAAAGAACTCCAGGTGCCAATCCGTCGTCTTTCGTTGCAGAGCCGCAGAGTAAGTAGCCCGTGCGTTCCGGCCAGCTGCTGCAGTCGAACTCTCTTGGGCGGCCGCCGACGAGGTAGATGCCTCACCAGTGTCAGCGACGGGTTCCGTCGCCGTCGAGGTCTCCGCCACGACGTTCCCGTTTGAGGCCACCTTGAGCGCCACAGCCTTCTCCGCCTGCTCCGGCGCAGCATCAGCAGGCAGGTCGTCCTCAATCACTTCCTCCTCGTATTCCTCATCTGTAAACATGTCCTCATCGTACCCTTCCTGGAGAAGCCCTTCTACCAATCGTCGCGCAAGCGCTTCGTCGGACTCTGTGCCAGCTGGAAGACTAGAATCCCCAGCGGCTGCTGCCGCAGCGGAGCTGCCCGCTTCCGTCTCCGCATTCTCCTCCCGGTTCGATGCCGTGGAACTCTCTGCCGCAGCAGAAGTCTCACCAGCATTCAGCTCAAGTCTAGAGCTTCGCCGACGGATAGCCTTGTCCGCTTCAGACGAGCCAGAAGGTGCTGCAGCCCCAGACCTGCTCTCCGACGTCGCCGTGATCCTTGGTGCACCCGACGCTGATGCAGACGCCGCCGCATTTGTGCTGGCAGCGACCTGCGAACTCAAAGCGGCCAGACTCTGTCGCAGAGCCGTAGCTGCGGCCAGGCCAGAAGAGTCCATTCCGTTGCCAGCAGCCGACAGAGCAGCAAGAATGTTGGACAATCTGGAGTTACTGTCGCCCGCAGAGCCTGATCCACTGCCACCTGCACCAGAGCCCGACGGCCCAGCCCCAGCTGAAGCAGCGATCTTGGGACGCAAGTAGTCGTTCAAAGACTGGAAAGAGGCAATCGCGTGGATTGTGACCACGACCTGATGGCAGCTTCGCGGAATGTCGGTGCTGTCCTCTGCGACCAATCGCAGACGAAGCTGCTTCGCGAGAATGGACGTGGGACTCCGTCTCGTCTCGTCCCCGCCTGTGCTGATAGCCGTGGTGATATCGACGTTCTCCAGACGACTGAGACTTTCTTGAAGCCGTCGGACCAGAATGCTCGCCGGGCTCGCACCAGATGCGCTCGCAGGCATGAAAGCCTGGACCAGGAGTTTCCGTCGCTCCTGGAGTTCAACAGCAAAGTCGCCAGAAGTCGAGAAGAGATAGAGACTCTCAATCAAGCCGGACTTCAGCAACTCGAAGCTCGAGATTGGCTCTTCTCTCTTGCCGAAGAGCTCCGCAACCTTGGTCACAGTGGCTCCCAACGCTTCCAGATCGGTAGTCTTCTTGTCGCTAAGGGACGCAACAAGCTGCTTGATCTCGTCGAGCGCCTGACCGGCCCGCTTGCCACCATCACCCGCAATCGTGTCAGCAGTGAAGCGATCACGCAAGATCCGAGCGCGCCATATGTTGGCGTCCTCAGCTTCTGACGCGGCTTGGGTGGCCATACTGCTGAAGGTGTTCCGGCTGGCCACACCATACTCGTAGACCGCGCTTGTATCCCGATTCGATGTTGAGCCGCCCACCGCTGACAAAGCTGCCGCACGGTCGGCAGCAGCCGCCTGAGATGTTGTGATCGGGGTTCTGCTTGGGAGCGCCAACGGTACTGGCTCAGACTTGACCGCGGAGCTCGTCTTGTCGGGAGTCTTTTCCGGAGCTTTCCCTTTCCCAGTCGGCTCCCGCGTCGCAATGTCGTCCACCTCGAACATGACTCCCTCACGACGCAGTACCATCTGATAGACATCAGGTAGCTTGACGAAGAGCAATTCGACCATCTGGAGAGCCGATTGGACGAGAGTCGCGTGTTCACGAGAGGACAATATGTCGGCAACAAAGTTGGCCACAGGGACATCCTTCAGAATCGCGCGAAGATCATCATCCTCCATGAAACTGGTGATCTTGAGGATGGCGTTCAAAGCCTTCGTGCGGACATGAAGCGTAACGCTAGCAGCATACACCTCGACCAACGTCGGCAGCATCAGTTGCGAGAAGCGCCGGACCGGCCCATCGTGCTCCTTTAACTTGTCGATCCGTCGAGTGTGAGCGGCCTCCTTCGCGACTTCTCGATCCGACTTTGTCCGCTCCACCCTTTGTGCTGCGGAGCCCTGCCCGGCAGTATTCCCACTCGATCCAGCATCACCGGAAGCATCAGCAACGCTTGAGCTACCCTGTCCTTCCGCGGTCGAAGCAGTGACGTCGCCTGACCCTTCAGCGATTGTTGATTCCGTCATTTCGGTATCACCATCCGCATCAACCTTGGGAGCTTTATCCTTGTTGGAAGTCGACGAGCCCGAAGCAGAAGCACTAGCTGCGCGTCGTCCCGCTCTGGCTGCCCGTCGTATTTCACGTTCCTTTTCCTTCTGCTTTTGAAGCATTCTGCGGTGTACCTTTTCGGAGTAGGCGCGTGAATCGAATATGCCATCGCGCGGTAATGGCGGAAGCAGTTCCGCAATGAGAGACAACGCATCTTGGATCTGTTCCTTCGGTCGCTGGGCGAGATTTTGAAGTACTGCCATATCCGCCACCGCCACGTTGGTACCGTCCGGGACTATGGCGACTGCTGCAGACACTGCAGTATCACTCGAGATGTCCTCGATGGTCACAGCTGGCACGGAGCTAGACCCCTCAGCTTGAAGACTCTGAGCGGTAATATCTCGAGGCGGAGTCGAGCCGGTCAAAAGTTGGTAGAGGGTCTCGACGATGTTCTTGTCAAGAAGAGTGACAGCCGCCTCCGGACTCGCCTTCGAGGCAGTGCCCAGAGCCTTCAATAGCTCAGTGTGCGTATTGGAGCCGATTATGACACTGGCTGTGGAGGCACCCGATCCGCCAGAGGCAGCCAACAGCAACTCGCACAGAGGTCCAACAAGCTCAGATGTGATGAGCTGCTCGAGAAGCTCAGGGTGATGCCGGTAGCTGTCGATCATGCGGACAACGCACTTGCAAGCAGACTCGACGAGTCGCTGGTCTGCGTACCCGAGAACATTCTGCACGATGGGCATGATGTCGGACACCATCGCGAACGAGTCGGCCGTGAGCTTTCTGCAGCAGTTGGCAGCGGTAGTCATAGCCGTTCTTTGGACGTGGATGTTGAAGAAGTCCAAGAATTGCAGCATAGCATTGAGACCACCCTCCTTCACGATTGCAGAGGGATAGTCAATCGATATCTTCTCGAGAGTCTAAGAACGAAAGCAATACCTCAGCGTTAGAGATGGTTCAGGATCGCAAAAGGTTACAGGGAAAGAAAAAACTTACCTGAAGCACTTGCTCCGCCAAGTCGATAAAGGTGATTTCGATAAGCTTTGAGCACAAGATCGGGATAGCACCGCAGGTGACCACGCTATGAGCCGCATAAGGCATAGCCTCCATCAGATTTGCCAAGCAACGGCAGGCAATGAGCATCACTTCTCCATTGTCCTCGAAGCCAGCGGCGGCTGCAATTGCAGCTGCCATGGCTGCATCCTCATCGTCCTCCTTCTTGACACTGACGCCGAGGTCGCTTCCAGACGAGCTGTCGGCATCATGCAAGGACATGTGGCTCCCACTTGCTGCCCGCCCCCGGCTGTCCGCAAAGAAGAGCTCGTCCCGTGATCCGACGGCTTGGGCCCACCCATGATGTAGATAAGCTCCTTGACGAAAGAGTCGATGGGGAAGTAGCCGGCCAGCGAATCTTCCGTGCTCACGATGAGCAAGTCGGAAAGCTCCTGCAAAGCAGCGAGTTGCGTTTGCGGATCATTACGCCCCTAAGCGATGCGAGCAGCGAGCGGAAACGGCCTGTAAGACCGGTCATGTAGCCGGCCATAGCCCGGATGTTCATACCGAAAGCACCTTCATCCGCCCCATCCTGATGGCCGTCATCGTAATCGTCCTCCTGTTCGTCTTCAAAGTTATCGTCACCCTCACCGTCATCCTCCTCTTCGTCTTCATCATCATCGTCATGCATCGCCTCAGCGTCTTGGCCCTCCTCCTCGTCCTTTGCCACGCCGTCTACCTTGGCCGTCTGGGTGGATTTGGCTTCAGCAGTGGAGCTGGAGTCGGGGTCTGCCACACTTGACGTTTTTTTCCTCCATATCCTGACCTTGTTCGGGCTCGGCAATTTCCGGCTTGACCTCGACGTGACTTTCGCTGTCATCATCATGATTCAAGCCGCACTGAATGTCCATGTTTGAAGCAGAGCTCGAAGCAGTAGCCGTGACCAAACCGTGCCCCTGGTTCGACTGGCGGCCGGAGCGAGAAGACCGAGATTTGCCTTTACTCTTTCCGTGAGATTGTGTGGACGACGCTGCAGAAGACGCTGCCGAAGTGACCGAGTTTCGCTTCTGCGTCATTCGGTTCGAAGGAGTGGCGATTGATGAGACTATAGAGTTACGACGAGAAGCAGACGTGTTCGGCTTGCTGCGCTTGCTGTTCTCGGGATCTTGGGATGATTCGGCGTCGGGAGCAGCGCGCTTGCCAGACCGTGAAGAGCTTGACGATGCAGCGGCTTCTTTGGCTGCTTTGCTGACAAGAGTGGGAGAATGAGAAGGCTGAGAGACGTTTCGAGTGCTCCTGGTGAAGCCCGAGTGCATGCAAAGCAAATCTAGTCAGCAAAAAGGAGGAGAAAATTTTCACGATGCGTGATGCTGATTCTTTGCTCACCTGCGGAAGACTTGGGGAGCTGATACTTCTTTTCCTTTCCCCTTCAGCTCAGACGTGCTGGACGATGCTGCGCGAACTGATTCGTCTTCTAGATCTCCGGGAGTTGACTGAGCAGCACGCTTGCTGTTGCTGTTGTTGCTGCGCTTGGAAGGAGTGGCAGGAGTCGATGGGCCGGCTTGCGTCTTTGAAGAGGTGTTCGCAGCCGACGACGAAGGGCCGATGTGGGCCGAGCTCGAGGATTGAGAAGACGAGGCTGAAGCGGAAGTGGCAAGCTTGAGATTGTTGGAGGACGAGGAGCTCAGGTCGGCGCGGCTATTGTGGCGGTTGGATGAAGCAGAGTGGCGTGAAACGCGGTCTCTATCCATGAGCGCCGGTAACGTCTTGACTCGAGGAGGCCAAAAACTCCGTGATGATGCGAGAGAGGGGGTCTGCCGTCCTTGTTGGGCGGGTCCCAGTCTTTTGCAGTTTTAACTCGGGGTGAAGGATAGGGAATGAGCAGGCAAGCAAGCGCTCCTTCCGTTAGACTGAGGAGCGGTCAATCTCTGCGGCGAGTCGCAGGTAGACGGCAGCCACAGATGTCTAGAGATAGGCGCGAGCTTCAAAGCGCTGTTGATACTGCGCCGCCTGCTGCCGGGAAGAGTTGAGCTGGGAGTGTTCTTCTTTTGCGGGACCTGCAAGAAAGGGTAGTTCTTGATGTGCTTGTCCCTGGAGAGTACAGTGGGCAGACGATGACCAGAGGAGTCAAGAGAATGAAGTACGCAGCAATGTGCGAGTTGGAGGAAAGGAAAGAGCGAGCGTGTCAGTGATGAATCAAGACTATCGCAAGCGCCCCCAGCCCTGAGGAACGGGTAAAGCAGAAAGGCCCCTTCGCGGGGGACCCTACTACTGCGCGCCTGCTGCTGTGAACGACTCAAGGGCGGCTATTTCTCTGACTCACCTGCTTGATGGCCTTGCGAGATGCTGCTACTATGCTTACAGTAGTGCTGGTCTTCGGTGGTGGTGGTGGTTGTCGATCTCGTTCTCGGTGAAGGAGTGAGGAGGAGGATGTTGAAGAGAGGATCACACAGCAGACAGACCCACAGAAACAGGACCGAACTTCCTTTCTTGTTTGCAGGAGTCAGCGCTCTCCATGCAAGACGCCTGTGAAGCTGTTCACTCTCCCCGCGATGAGGCGGTCTGGCATGAGTCCCATGATGAAGTGTTTCCTCCTCCGCTGGTTGCCGCGTCCATCCCATCTGTCGACAAGGAGTGAATGCGCGGGACTTGCTCCGGGCTGCGCATACATGCACAGATACACAAGAACACAATCTCACTGACTCTTTCTTTAGCTAAACGCATGTGTTCGGAGAGACCTCGATTCACTGTTCCTGAGGTTATTCGCCGGTGACGTTCTGAACATCTACATGAGCCTCTGGCTGGCTGGCATTGCAGAGTGAGAAAGGAGACGCGACATCGAAAGAAAGAGTCTTGCCTACCGAGGTGCGTCCGGAGTCCGAGCAGGTACAGCGGGTGCAACTCCAGGGGAAGGCGATGGCGGACCAGCCGCCGCCGTGGACGGTTGTCTCCTTGACCATCGCCTGAGGAAGCCGGTCAGAATCTGTACCGCAGCCTGATTGTTGCCCGTCGCAGCTTCATTGCCCTCCGTCCCGTCAGCGCCACCACCTGCAGCACCGGCCGGATTCACGCCATCTCGAGCAATTCGCTCAGCAGTCCGTTGTGCTCTTGTCCGTCGTCTCCTGGGTTCCGCGCGCGATGATCGTTGTGGTAGCCTTGTCGAGCCGATCCAGGGCTCTCCGATATGCGCGAGCAAACGGTATAAGAAGGACGGTATCCGGATACGTCGCAGTCGGCCAAGGACTGGTATCCGCGAAGCATACATCGCCGAGGTGAGAATGCCGATCGCGCAGAGGAGGATGGAGGCCGGGCCTTGAGAGAAGCATAACTGAAGTCACCGAATATAAACGTCAGTAGACGAAGACGAGCTTGAATATCACCGCATACATTGAGCATACTCACCAACGCGAGGAGAACCCAGTCTAACGAGCGATCGCCTAATAGTACCGGACCAAGCTTGACCAGCCAGATGTCGGGCACGACCTGAATATGCTGATACGCCAGGGCTGCAACCAGTCCGAAAGGCCCTCCGGGTAACCGACCGTTCTCGCGCCAGACTGTCGGAAGCACCAATGCCAGCCACGACTCTGCCGAGGTGCGCATCACCACAAGCATGACTGCAGTCGTCAATGCTGCCTGCACCACGAGAGTGAACAGAACAAAGGCCTGGCGGGACGAGAGACGGGATGTGATCAGCATCACTGTGTATGCCCTCCAGAAGTGCGCGGAGAGGAGACTCACAGCATACTTGGACGTGCTGAAGATGCGTTCTACTGTCCGTCCACTCCGGTACAGCAACAGCGCTGATAGAAGCACTTCAGAGCTGTTCGCATAGCAGAGCTGGTAAGTGGCTATTCGCCAGTACTGTTCGGCGGAGGGGCCAGAGATCAGCTCGGATAATGCCTCTGCGCTACGACCTGTCACTTCGCTGAACTCACCTGTCCTTGGCGCAAGACATGTGGCAGAAGCTGGAGGTGCGCATATGGCTTCAGCTGTAGTAAGTTCGCGAAGAGTGGAAGCAGGCAGGCGGCAATGAGCAGCCCTAGGAAGCACAGACGGGAAATGTGCGGAGAAGGTGGGAGTGATGAGCACAACGCGCAACAGCAATAGCTTCAATACCACTCGAGCAGAGCACTCACCTTTCGTCAAAGGTGCATCTGCGAATCCGGAGACAGGCATGATGGAAGGGGTTCGTTCTTTGGTCTATTGCTCTCGTTCCCGCGGTGCCGTCATGTCGTAGCTGGAGGGCAAGATGATGAGAAGCTCAGCAGAATTTCGCGCGGGGCAATGAATGGTAGGATGGTCGCTGCGCTGACCCCCTTCGATGGACTTGATCGTCTGGGAAGGTGGTGTGAGGCGTGAGGCCTGAAGGAACTAGCTCGGCATCGCCCGACGTCGTCAGCAACCTGCCCGGCATGTTCGTCACCTCAACATCACTGACTGGCGTCGCCATCCCCCAAGCTCTGGGACCTTCTTGATGACTTGAAGGGACATGACCTCACAAAACTCGCAACCAATAGCAAATTCTAAAGCATTCAAATTGCGCAGAAGAGTACAGTTCAAAGGTATCAGTGTTGGAAGGAAGCGAAACATTTCTTGAGAGTGCATGAAGCTGAATGAATGCCTGGTAAAGGTCTACTTGACGATGTTCTCGATGAGTCTGCACCAGATTGGGGGGCAAAGAAGATGGGAAGGTCAACGCGGGTCAAAATGAAAGCGAAACTTCTGAGAATCATCCCATCGACTCACGTCTGCCAGTAGTTCTCATCGTGTGCCACCGCACCGTCGTTCCGCTGAGCCGCGGCCAACCAGGGCGGGTTGTCGCCAACGTTCCGAGGCCACAAGGCAGGCTGGGTTTGCATCGGATCTGTCGGCCCAGACATGCTCTGTAAAGATGGCACTGCTCCTGTCCCCGGCATGTACGGCATGGAAGCCGAAAAAGCGGATCCCATCCCATTGCCATGCTGCATAGACATGTACTGCGGCATCGGCGGCATCGTATTCATTGTCGAGGGAGCCGAACTCGTAGTCGGTAAGTTTGTTGGAAAGGGGGGCAAGCTCGCCAGATCTGTTCCAATTCCGAAGTCAAGCATACCATTCGCCGGCTGCTGGTAGCCTCCTTGGAACCACGAATCCAGTATATTTTGCGCATCGTCTGTCACCGGGCTCTTGCCTGCCGAAAGGCTGGAACGCGAGCCGGGCGTAGCAAGTGGGCCGCCTGCTGCCTGGCCGAGCCCGAGCAAGACGTTGGCAGTGGCGTGCTCGTCGCCATCGTGAGTGTGCACAGTATCATCACGACGATCGCTGCCAGAGCGTTGCCGTTTGCCGCCTTCGTTGGCACCTTCGTCTGTGAGAGCGCGCTTTCGTGCAACCAAAGTCTCCTCCATTGAGCGAACTTTTGCTTTTGCAGGAGCATTTGTGAGCTCGTCAGATTTCTCAAGGAACATCTTGATGATCTGGGCCTCGCGCTCATACATGTCCACGAAAGGTGAGTCGGGGCTGTGCTGTTGCTTCAGCTTGGCGACCTCCAAGAAGTGGACCAGATGACCGCGAAGCGTCGCTGCCTGTGCCGAATTAGGATCGCTGAGCAGTGCAATACCGCAGATAGCGACACTGAGTGATAACTTGATCAGTCGATGCCTTCAGAAAATCGAAGAAAGAAAGCAGAGAACCACGTACCTGCTGAAATGCTTTGTGGAGTGATAGTGCACATTCCATATATTGATGAAAGGCCTGTCGAACTTCTCCTTCATCGAAGCTATTAAAGCAGACCGATGGAGAATATCGTGATGTGCAGCTTCCACACAAGCACGCCGTGAGGGTAGGAAGCGGGATCCGCCCTTACTGCGCGACAGCAGCAAATACGATCGGTGCAAACCGATGCGACTTTGGTCGAAGTCGGACTCTGCAGAAGATGTATGAAAGACAATTCAGTTTGAAGGCGAAGATATATGAACCTAGTGACGCTGATGCATTCGACTCACCTAGCAGATATCTTTGAGGAGCCAGGAAGGGGTACAGGTCGTCGATTGATGTATCGATCTCGATGGCACCCGTAGGACCCAGTGGAGACTTGAGATAGGAAGGGAGCGAGTCTCGCCATTCGATCAGCTCGCGATCTATCGCCATGACGTCGCTGTAAGGGATCGGCCGCAGACTCTGTTGCCTATAGCAGAAAGCACCAGAGTGGAGGACTGTGAGCTCAGTTGCCAGGAATAATACACCAACAAGAGACCACTCACATTTCACAAATGCGGAGGAAAAAATGCCAAGTTCGAATCGATACCGATGCGCAGTCAAGACAGTTATCGACGGCACATCAGGTGGCCGAGAGATGGTGAGTGGGTACAAATCACCATCTTCGTCCAATTCGGAAGGAGCCTGTGAGTCGAGCGTGTGTCTCTGCAAACAGGAGGGCCGGCCCATATGCCAGCTCAGATAGCACTCGGTCATGAAAACGGCTGCCCAAATCCGACGTCGGTATTCTGTCTGCGCTGCATCAAACTTCAGCTTCAAGCCGTCCCGGTGCAACCCGATTGCCAGGGCAAGCTTCACTGAAGATCCCGACGCCAGACATGCCTCTTCTTGTCTTCGCTCGAGAATAAGGACACGGCAAAGTAAATGCCAGGCGATCTGGTGTGGTCCGAATTTGGTCAGTCTAATGCTTGCGTATCCAGGGATTTCATTATACTCACCACTGCATCAGTGTCGCCCCTCCCGGTCGCAGTACTCATTGCCAATGCTTGCCGCGCAGCCCACTGAAGACGCCTCGTTGCGACAATACGGCTGTGTTGTCGACCCGTGAAAACGCTGCTGTCTATAGACAGACTAGCTATGGAGCAAAGCAGTGCCAACATCGAAAAGACGTTGAGGTTGTCCAGGGTGAGAGTGGGTCCACTCTGGAAGAACTCGTCAAACGCTTTGCGCAAGGAACGCTGCGGGATTGGATGCCGCAACCAGTTAATGTCGGCGTAGAAATGGTCGAGAAGCAGTTCACAGGTGGAGCGATGAGGGAGCGCAGCGACCAGAATAGCTGACGGTGAGAGGGTGTTACCCAAAGATGGCCATCCGCACTCTCCCAAGAGAGTGTCTAGATCCTGTTGCCCAGCTCCCGCACCCAGATTGAGCTGACCAGCTGCGACCGGAATCTCTTGCGGTGGCACCTGTGGATTAAGGCGGTTTGATGTCAATATCATCGTCGAAGCATGAGCAGAGCATAGAGTATCTTGAGCTTACATCTTGTAGCACAGTGCCTACCGCAAAGACGTTGGTGCTTGACCCGATGTACATGCTGCGCAGAGCATAAGAGAGACTAGTCAGTATCACATCAGATCTGAATCGCATCGTTTCTTGCTCACCCAGTGGGACCAAAACTACCCCGCGTATCCTCGTCCACGTCCTCCTCGGCGCTCGCAAAGCCTGACGGCCGGCGGGAGTTCGAATTTGGTGAGAATCTCGAGGCTCCAGAGGCACGAGGTCCGTCCAATCGGTCGAGAATGGCTGGTAAATAATCTCCCACCATCTTCTCCAGGCGCGCGAGCCGTGTTGTAACATCTGAGGAATCTGTGGAGGGATCGAAGGTCCTGCACAGATGTGGAATGCGGCGGGTAATGCAGTTGCTGCAAGGTTCTGGTAGGGACAAGAGAGAGGAGGGAAATTTAGAACTCAAAGAACCCCGTATGCCAGCTCGTCCTTGAGCACACACTCACGTTGTCGATCACACTTTTGTTTCCTGCGATGGCATTCGGAGCAGGAGAAGTGCACACGATGTCTCTTCTCCAGCGCATCCTCATTGTCCTTTCCTTATCCTTGCCCTTGTCTTTATCCTTCCCGCGCTTTGAAGTGCTCTTGCCAGCGCTGGCTTCGGCTCTACTTTCCCCTTCGACTCCGTTTCGACCGCCTGTACTGGACCCTCCTGCTGAGGCCGAACCAGTATTGTACCAGGTTGTGCCTTCGTCGTCGCGCGGCAGCATGGTAAACTGCTGCTGTCTCGGGTAGGGCGTTCAGAAAAGCTGGGAGCAGCCTCAGTGTTAGGCTTGGGACCGATGCGCCGACCACCCTCGGATCGTGGCGGTCTTCTGGTCGGCTGCGTTCGAAGCTGCTCTGCGCCGTAGTCGTGCGATTCGAGGGTCTAGCAGCGGAATTTATGTTGCTGCGAATGAAGGTCGAGTGTTTCGGAGTTCTCAACAGAATGGGCGAAAAGCGCTTTTCAAAAGTGCAGCTCTGGTCCCGTTCAGCCGCTTCAGAACCACGAACGGTATGTACCATGTTCCCGTCTGTTCAAGAACGGCCAAACGGGAGATTTTTCGAAGTGTAGAAGTCCTCGGCCGAGGATCAAACGTTGGAGACTTCGACCTTCTCGACGATCTTGCCATCCACCATCCTCGAAAGAAGGCAGAAGTCAGTGTAGAGAAGGACACGGTTGATTGTGAGATACCCAGCCCATCATGTCCAAGTGAGTCACATCTCCGAGCTTGCCTCTCCCCAGCCAAGACTCAAGGAGTAGATTCCATCTTACGCTGATTTGATTCCCTTTCCAAATTTTATGTTGCAATTTCCTACTTTCCTTAGACATCAACCTTCTCTCCAACTCTGCCGAAAGCTCCCAGGGATCGCCATCGGCCGGCTGTGCGAGAAGTGCGACGGAAAATGGTGAGAGAATTTGGCCCTAGTCTCTGCGTTTTCCTTGACGCCTTGCTCATAATATGCTCCGCTTCCTCTTGCAGTCCGATCTGCGATTCATACGTGCGTCCCGCCACCCTAGTACGGATCTGTGAAGAGTGCAACTTTGGCACATTCGGTGGTCGATGTATCATCTGTGGAAACCCAGGAATATCAGTGAGTGCTCATTTGCCCCTTCGAACACCCCCTACTTTACGTATAAGGCTGACGTATCTAATCCTTCCATCCAGGATGCGTACTACTGCGCTGAGTGTACTCGCCTAGAAAAGGACCGAGATGGGTGTCCAAAAGTCGTTTCGGGAGGAGCGGCCAAGGCGGATATGCGAACAAGATTCAAGTAACAGGCACCCTGACCCGTCTTCACGCTCCCATTGTCTTTTTCGCCTCTCGCTCTGCGGATCTCAGCCCTCTCGCGCTACCGCACCGCAACTCCTTTGTACAGTACCAGCAAATCATCCTCGCACTTTCAGTCGCAAAAATTATCGACGCAAAGAACATCGATCCGGCCTGCCAGTAAGGAAAGTAAGAGGTATCATTGGCAAAAGAGAATGTTATGAGCATCTGATCCAACACCAGAGGATGCGCTGTGTAATGTAAGGAGAGGGATGACGAGATCCACTGAGGAAGGTGAAAGATGACCGAGAGAGAAAAGCATATGAGGAATCCGCACCAGAAGAAATGACAAGTGGTGTCAAGCTTTGCAGTGTAGGAAGGAATGGGCAAGGAAAAAAATTCGAGAGGAATCAAGACCATTACAGGTCGGCAAAGAAGAAGTCGGTCGACGTAGGCAGTGACGGGACGGGAAGAGAACTGGGAAGGTCGATCTGAACGGCCAGTCAAGAAACAATGCCAGCAAGGAAAGCAAACAACAGCAAGAACGGTCAGCCCTGGTATCAGACATCGAAGTCACAAAAGAATAGCCACATACCTTCTCGCCAGTGAGATCCAGCAATCGGATCTTGAGTCCGATATCCGTCAAAATCTGGATGAATTCATCCGTCTCCTTGGTGCTCACCACACCCCCTTCGCCTCGAAGCATCCCAAGCCCGTCAACCCACTCGCTGAACTGACTCGCATTCAACGCCGTCAATTCCGCAAAACTCGTGTCTGGAGTGTGCATCAAGCTGAAAGTCAACGACGTCGAGTTGGTAGCCGCGCTCCTACCACCTGCGGCATAACCATCCTCCACCGAGGCCGTCCCGTTACTGCTGCCAGACGTCAAGATATCCGTCACCAAGCTGAGGTCAATCCGATCCCGCAAGTCGTCCAAGCCTCCACGAATGGGAATCCGCTCAGAGGCCTCGCAGAAATGGAGGTACTTGCGGTTCGGGCTCAATCTGTAGAATCTCCACGACCGATTTGAGGAAACAGTGTTGCCCATCGCAGTGCGCCGGCCCGGATTCATACTGCTCGTAGAGTTGATAGTTCCTGTACCATTGCCCCTCTGGCTGGGGAAGTTTCGGAACCAGGCACCTTCCAGAAGGCAATGGATCCGCTGCTGGCGCACAAATTCGTAGCTCTCTCGGTACAGGATACCACGCAAGTTCCGGATCGGACCTTTCGAGCTGAAGTCATCGTCCACCTCGATCTCGCGCATTTGTCGGTCGCGAACATGGCGATAGTCGGATTCAAGGAAGTCCCTCTCCAGATCAAGCCAAGACTTGCTCCCTTCTTTGCGCAGTGACTCCTTGATCTGGCTTCGGACCAAAGCAGAGACCCGGTTGAAGTCGGACGCGGCAGCGCCCGAGTCGTTCCACATTCGAAGGAAGAAGTGCAGCGCCAGATTGTGGACCCTCTGGAAGGACAGCAGGAAAGGCATGAACTCCGTAGAGGAAGTGTAGCCACTCTCGATGTTCCAGAAGTCGGCAAGAACATCGGTGACCTCGATAGACGCGCGTCCGAAAGGACATCTCCGATCTTCAGGCCGATTCAGCTGCTCGCTGATAATCTGCGCATACACCTCCGGGTCTGACTTGACGAACGACTCGTAGCATTCCAACCCGAGAAGACCGGTCTGGGCGAACTCCTTGGTAACATTTTCGCTGAAAAATCCAAGCTTGCGCCACTTCATCTTGCTGCCTCCTCCTCCCATGCTACTGCGATCCCCTCCAGGGGACGGCGGAAAGTTGGCGGTGTCCGACAGGTTGGCCTGGAGCCAGATGTAAGATAGCGCGCTGACATGACGCTTGTCAGCGGGAGTCACCGTGGTTCGCAATCTCTGTCGCGCCATCCGGATATAGTTGTTTTGATATTCCAGAATGGACGTTGTGAGCTCGTCTCCTCGATTTGAGTCCATGAGTCGCTACAGAAGGAGGAAGAATAGGTGAGCAAGACCGCTCGGTGTCATTAATGAGGTCAAACATTAACGACTCACTGTCACAGCACGTGAAATACCATAGCTCTCAAGTTCTGAAGTAAGAGCATCAAAGTAGTTCTCCGTGACGTGTCGGAGAAGGGAATTGATCAACGAAAGACTGTAGAGCGGAGGTAGACGGAAAGGTTAGCTCTTACAGTCAAGCACAAGATCGTATGTATCCGACTAGGGCAAAGAAAGCGCACCTGTTCATGCACAAAGTCGTGTCTGGGCTGCCGAGACGCTGAACCAAAGTATTGAGGAACTGAGGCTCCTTCCGCACGTTGGAGTACACGACCTCAAAGCCGTACCGATAAACATCATTCGATCCGCCCGCCGACCCGGATCGCGGCATCGTCTCGTCCTCTCTCAAGACGCGACCCACATTCTCAGGCGCGTCTGTAGGTCCGGAAACCACGAGCTTCTTGAGGATGGCTGTTGCAGGTCGGCAGACGTTGATCCGTTCCTGATTGACCACAATGTTGACGATCTGAAGGACAAGGAGAATACCAAAGCCGCTTATAAGCATCAACGAGCGCGTGCGTGCACCCAAAATGAAGGCGAACGGAAAGAAGTCATCATCCACACTCACCTTGGCGATGAATTCCTCAGGAAGGTACTCCCATCCCTCATCCATAGTGTCCAACAAATTCTGACAACTCGCCAGCGCATATGCAAGCGTGTTGCCCGAAGTAGATGTGCGGATGATATTGATGAGCTCCACAAGACCTCCTCGTCGCAGGAACTCCAGAGTGAATGCCTTCTCTCGGATCAGACGTTGGAGGGTGTAGGTCGCCATTTTGAGCACGCGGTCGTCGGGCGATGACAGCTTGTCGACCATTTCGACAGCCTCAATGGTAGGTGAAGAGCAGAGCCTGAAAGAACAGAAACAAGAAGTATTCATCAGCCTCGACTAGCTCTCAGTCAGAGCACAGATTTGAGAGGAATTCCACTCACTTAAAGCTAGCCCCAGCCCCAATCTTCCGCGCCAGATTCGCATCATCGATCAACTCATCCGTCTCCTCATCCCGCAGCGCAAACAACGCAGGAGGCTCTTGAACGCCCAAATGCGCATTGGCGCACAACTGCCGAATAACATCCTGCACCTGTATGCTCGGATCAATGATAGCTTTGATCGTCGCGTTCCGATACGTCACCAGATTGATCGTCGACTCGCGTTCGGACTCGCGCCGGGTTGAGGAATAGCCGCCTGCTGGAACACCTGTGCCTCCTTGGTTATTACCACCGCCGCCGCCGCCAGAGATAGAGGACCGAGGAGGGGCTTGGTCACCAACCTCTGATCCTGAGCCCGCACCGATGCTGAGGCCGTTCCGTCCAGAGGCAGGAATTGAGCCGCCCATGCTACCATTCCCAGATGAGTGGTATGCCACTCCGTTCCCTATCGATCCGCTTCTTCCCGCCGCCGTGGATCCCGCTGTCGAAGATCGAGCTGAAGTGCGCTGCGACTGCTGTTGCGGGATCGAGGATTCGCCAGAGCTGTGTTGACCAATACTGTTGTAGCTGGGTACTCTCCGCGCGTCCATGTTGTTGCTGTTGCTGCTTCCATTGAGAGCGCGCAATCCATCGCCACCCGCAGAAGATTGATGAGCTCCGGACGCCGTAGCTGTTGACGACGATGAGAAGCGCGAGGCGCTCTGACCTTCTCTGCCCTGCGCCCGATAGCTGCTGTTGCTGCTGCTCATTCTGGTGGACAGTTTCTCCGCGTCGGCTGAAACCCAGGTTCCCGAGGTGAGTAGGCGTTGATCTTCGCACTGAAGAAGGCGATGCGTAAAAAGGATGGGGAATGCGCTTCGGTTTGGTTTTTGTTGTTGTGGGAGGAAGCGATGGAAGGAAGGGTCGACAAGGAAGGTGGGTCCCGCGGGAATGAACCCCGCGGAGGATTGATTATTAGGGGGTTTCGTTAGAGAATCGAGTGCAACTTCAAACAACGCTCATCACCGAATAGTGCCACTCGACCGTTGAACGCCCCGTTTGGAGAACTGTGGCTGTTCGCGTGTATCGATTTCGGAAGATGCGGCCCGAACTGTTTTCCACGTGTGACTGATGCTTCCCCCGCTCAATTGCCTTTAGTCTGGTTTGAGACCACACCGTAACTTCGGAGGGCCGGCAGCGAAGCTGCGGCACGTCCGAAGGACGGTCTGGTCAAATTCAACGCAATCAAAAGAGAAGCGGGACGAGGACTGCTGGATTTTGACCCACAGAGCACAAACACTTGCTCTTCCACCACCTACAGTTCATCACTCAGACACCTCTTAAGCCACATGAGCATACTATAAGCCTCAACGATCATGCCCATGTCACTTTCGTGCCATCTTACCTAGAGGAGTGAGGGTCGAAATCGACTGGCAGTGAGAGGCAAATCCAGGGTGAGGAGGGCCTTACAAACCAGAAAGTTCAAAAAGGCTCCGAAAAGCCCGCATTGTAATGGCTGAACATGACCTCAACTTCCCACCACCATTCCGACGCAGTGCGCATACCTGACCCTGCGCGACATCTGATAGAAGTGGTAGAATAAGGTCTGATGCTCCCCTCAAATCTTGAGGTGTCCTATTCTGATCAGATCCGGCTGAGTATTCGATGTTGTAAGTATGAGCATTTTTGTAATTGCAAGCCAACTAAATGAATACAAATCACAAAGACTGGTGACAGAGCAAGGGGAGCGGTAGGAGAACAGAAGCAAGAGCAAAGACGGAAAGAACGCTGCGCGGCTCGGAGGACGATATCGGTCTGCCGCTTAAGCTGGAGGTACGAGCCGCGCACGTCTTCGGAAGCCTGTACGCAAAGAAGGCTGGTGCGGAGGGAAGGGAGTTGTTGAGCCGCGTTCAGCGCAGTAGGAGTGTTCGAGGACGCGTCTGGGTGGCTAGAAGGGGAAAGCGCCAAAGATAGAAGGCAGAGAGTTTAGTCGATGATGAGCACTGTTCGAATCAGACGGGAGAGAAGCAAGAATGAAAGTTTTGGCGGGCTTTTGGGCGTGGCAAGAAAGGAGGTGATGCGAAGATGGATGGGGACTGTAAGAGAATGAGATCAGCAGGTTGGATAGCTGAACTGGTGAGAAGGGATAGGGAAGTGAGCAAGAAGTCAGTTAGACAGAGAAAACGTCAGTCATCAAGCAGCCATTCGTTCATGATGTACAGTCGGTAAAAGAAGTCAGAATCAGCCGTAAATCAACTTCGAGCCAAGCATGGAAGGTCCGACAAACGAGAGCAGGGAAAGGGGTTAGCCACCGACGTTTCCAGCAGCCATCCGATGTTGTTTGAAAAAGAGACGTAAGAATTTGTGGTGTGAGTGGTGAAAAAAGTGGTGGTGAGTGGTGGTGGAAGGTGAGGTTCGCTCTGCAAAAATGTGGAGGCCAACGCCAGAGGCCTCTGAGTGAGGGGGCTTCATAAGTAAATCGCCTCGAATTTGGCCAGACCGTCCTCACGGACTGAGGCTTCGCCTCATTGTCACGTGACGTCAGTGAGGACGGTCTGGTCTTCTATCAGACTACAATTGCCTTGTCTACACCTTGCATCCTTGCTCATCATCTTCGCAGCTCCTGCTTCATTCATACCTATACTCGGATCATCTTCAAAGAAACCCATGCCCAGAATCTCCGATAGAGAGCGCGTTATGCGCACCATGCGCGCCGATCTTGTGCAAGCTTTCCTGCGGCGCAGATTAACTCTTCAAGACGACATTGGCAGTTCTGACGAGGGCGACATATCCTCGTCCAGCAGCAGCAGCTCTTCTTCCTCTTCTTCCAGCAGCAGCAGCTCTTCTTCATCCAGCAGCTCATCTTCTAGTTCGTCTTCCTCTTCCTCAGGACATTCAAGCAACAGAGTCTCCGACGTTTCGATGTCCACTGCAAGTTCGGAGTCGTCAACGTCTGGTTCATCCGAATTCGAGTTCGAAGTCCTCCAGGGTATCCTCAGACGTCTAGAGGCACGAGGGGTTATAAACGAGCGTCGATCTCCTCGAGGATTGGAACGGCTTGTCGATCGACTACATCGTCTGAAGTCCTCTGGTATCTTGCGGGATCTGGCCGGGTACCGACACTTTGTTCGAATGGGGCCTGCCGCGTTCGATGGCATAGTCCAACTCATCTCCAAGCACTCAGTGTTCGACGTTACTGATCCACGCCGCCCCGGAGCTTCGCCTGCGGAGCAGGCTGCAGTCGCGTTCTAGGCGTTTGGACGATACGGCAACGGCGGAGGAGTGGTCGATGTCGCTTTCGTCTGTGGATGCTCCGAAGGATCAGTCGTCACATACTCGAGGCGGGTAACCACAGCGCTCTACGACTTACGGCGTCAAGTACTCTGTTGGGCGAGCGAAGAGGAGAAGGCAGAGGCAAAAGAATGGGTCGAGGCAAAGTCAGGATGCAAGGAGTTCGCTAGGGGATGGAGCATGGTGGACGGTAGCTTGCTTCCTCTTGCATTCAAGCCAGGAAGGAACGCACATCACCGGGAGTACTTCGACAGGAAATCTAACTATTCTCTCAACCTACAGCTTGTGGTCCTGCCCACGACCCTCAGGATCATTGACTTCGTCGCGGGATACAAGGGGACAACTCAGGACTCTCGGGCATTCGCGGCGAGCGACGTCGTCAAGAATTCGGAGGTATACCTGGACGATGGAGACTTTATCTGGGTCGATGGCGGCTACGGTTACTCTACCTTTACATGCGGGCCATACGACCACATCACCGCTGCCAAATCCCCTGATTTTCGGACCTACAACTATCATGTCAGCAATGTTCGAGTTCGGAGCGAGCACGGGTTCGGTTACCTCAAGGGCAGATTCCAGTCCCTTCGAGGTATGAGGATGCTTTTGAGAGACGACAAAGACCACATCCAGCTGGTAAAAACGGTTGTGGCAAATGGCAATGCTGGTAGCCCACAACTTAGCCTTGCGATGGGATGGCGACGAGGAGAGGAACGTCTTCGTGGATGTGTCTGCGCTGTCGAACGAAGCGAGACGAGTATGGACACATCTACAGCATACCAATGAAGAGCAGGCTGCGATCGAGGCGGATGCTAGGGCACAACGGATGCAGGCGCATGAGCGACGACGAGCCGAAACTGCAAGTCAGCCTTCAAGATCTCAGCACGCACAGGACCTCACCAGGCGATCACGAGGCAAGGGGCTCCGCGAAGAACTTCACGTTGCTCTTTTCCGTGCGCTAGGCTACGAATTTGCGGACACCACAAGCGAATCTAGGCAAATGGAGAAGACCGAAGAGGAGCTTCGAAAGTATTGTCAGGAAAAGGCAGACAAAGCAGCAAGAGCGCGAGAACGGCGACGATTGGAGCGCGCGAATGGTCGAGGTGATCATTAGGAGAGTTGGAGATGCCTCATTAATCATTACCTTAGCGTATTGGAAGGGAAGGAATAGGAATCAATCATCATTTTTATCTAGACAGAGCACTTTGATTAGAGATTAAAGTCAACTGTCAAACACAGACAACGAAGAACCGCATAGACGGGGCATGAGAAAGATGATAGTGGGAAGTGAATGTCCAGAGTCGCAAGATGCAGCAAGAAAACTCATCGGCCGATGTCCGGTGGGCGGTGGTGAGTTGTGGGAAGCTTGATGGTGTGATGGGAGCGTGAGCTGGGATCAGCTTACACGTCGTCGTTGGAATAGTTTGACTCCGTTGGCTGGTACGAAGACGCCATGGGATAGAACGAGGTCGTTCCTTGAGCGGAGGTCGTGGGGTGAGAGAAGGTTGGAGCATGCGAGCTCGAAGAGCTCGCCGAGCTTGAGGCCCATTGATGGACTGGAGAAGCCGACGCGCGGAAAGGAGTCGAGGGGATTATACCGTCACCTTGTCGACTAATAACACCCAGATGCGCGTTGATACTTGCTAGCATACTCGTGTTGTTGGAGGTCATCAGGTGAATGGATTCAATCCGGGCTTGAAGATTTGACATCTGCCGCTCGATCAAGTCGACTTTGGTTCCTTTCTCTTGGTTCTTGAGTTTCAGTTCGTACTTCATCCGCTTCGTTTGCTGCTTCTCGATTATAGACTGTTGCTTGTTCTCTCGAAGAATCCGATTCATTTCTTCGATGGCTGATTCCGCCGCTTTGCCCTTGCCAGCCGCTCGCGTCGTGTGAGAAGAACTCGTCGCCGATCGTTTGTTGGGAGATGAAGATCGAGCCGGGGTCTTGCTTTCGTCGGGACGGGTAGAGGGTCCTGGAGACGCGTTGCGTGTTGCTGTCTTTGCTCCTGTTGACATAGGATCCTCGTCTGTCCTACCGGCGAGATGGTCAAGGGTGGGCAGGCGATCATGGCCTACGACTGGCGCTGATTTCTCTGCAGATGAAAGTGGCCGCCGTTTAGCAGAACGCGCACGCGGAGTAGCCGTATTGTCGTCCAAATCGGCGTCATCTTCATCGTCCATATCCGAAAATGTGTCCTCTTGCTCTTGTCCATCCTTGTCCAGCAAAGCGTTCAGACGCTTTACATATCTCTGCCCGAAGTGATGCTTGAGTGATCAAGTTGAGCCCGTCTGGTCCGTCGTCACCCATGAGTTCATCGACCTGGCTGGAGTTGCTGTCAATATCGCCGCTGCCAGTCTCGCTCTCGAGCTCCTCGTTCTCATCGCTTGACGTCAGATGAACTTCGCCGCCGCCAGTAACGAGCATGGCCGGGTCCGATGATGCTCGGTCGCGCATCATTTCGTGGAATAGCTCGAACCAAGAGTACTGCTTGATGAGTCTCTCTCGGTCGTTCTTGATGTTTCCTCGCCTCATCTCAGAAAGCAGCAGGCCTCGACCAGTCACGCTCATCGCCGAGATAGCAGCATAGTACTTGGTATGGATCCACGTGAGTTTGACTCTGACTTGATCCGCGTCTCGATTCAGCTTGCCGATCCTGTCGATGGCTCGGTAGTATGTGTTGTTTGATATCTTGGTTGCAGACTCCGCTGGTCGACCTTCTTCTTGTGCCCCTTGAGCAGAGCAGCTTGAAATGTGGGGTTCTCCTTGATGATCTCGACCACCTTGTACGAGTCAGCGGCAGTCCACGGGACAGGGTCTTTACGCCGCTTCTTTTGGCGATTGCGAACTTGTATCGGACTCCGAAAGGCCTTCCGATTGCGAAGATGCTGACGACGCATTCTCAGACGGCGCGCGAGAAGAAGAGGACGAGAGAACGACCGGGTCGGCGAGAGTGCCAGACGGTGTGTTGCTTGAGACCTTGCGAGTTGACATGACGAGTGAATGAGAAGAGAGAGTAGGTTGCTAAGGTTGAAGATAGGATGAGGAAGAAGATGAGAGGCGGTGAGAGTCAAGAGGAGAGCGGGGCGTGCAGGACGATTGATCTACTCACTTTTTCTTGCCCTTATAGATATATCTTCCCTACGACCCTACGGCCTACTCGCATTTGTCCTAGGCCCCATCCAGCTTGTCCTTGCCCACTCCCGTTATTACGCGGAGCATGCCTGACTGGCACGCTGAATGTGTGCTGTCTGCGGGAAAGACGGTGCTGCAGGCCTGCAGCCAGCGCTGCTGCGCTTGACGGCGTGAAGGATGATTCATGATGGCGGTGCGATGCGCAAATACGTCGCGTCTCGAGCCTGGAAGCTGCAAAGGGGTAGCACCTGTGGTTTGGAAGGAGAAGGAGGGACAAGGAGCTTCAGGAGGTGCCGATGCTGAAGAGTGCGACATGCGAAAGAGCGTACCAAATCGCGGTCAAAAGCGGTATTTGGCGACAAGCGCTTTCCGAGTCGCACTCTTCGGCTTTCAATCGAGGGAAACGCCTAAACACCGAATCGTGCTCAACGCTCAACGGTTTTGCGATTCAGAGTAGCACAAATCGACAACGCAGAACCAGCCAACCCTCTAACGAAACTCCCTATTGATTACTGGCAGCCACAGAAGACACTACTTAAAAATCAACGTTCTGAGAGCGAAATAAGACAGAACACGCATGGTACGGAACGGACGCAGGCACATGGTCATAGTCATGCTTTAAAAGGAGGGCAGGATAAGTAGTACATTTCGAATTTGAAGAGAGGACGGAGGGAGGAGGACGTTGGGTGATCACCGCTTCCCCCCGCCCTTGGGGTGATGATTGTGGGTCTGGGAATGACTTGTATGGGGATGAGAGAGAGAAAGATTGGAATGAGAGGGAAACAAAAATGCTTGTGGGTAAGAAAGGCAAGAAAAGAGAGGGGGGAAGAAGATGACGTTTGGATGGGCAGAAAGGACCCCCGGGAACCTCGCAACAGGCGCAGTGCCAGACACACGCTCATCGGAAGGGCGCGCGCGGGGTCCCTGCGCGGGAAGCGCGGAGCGGGAGGGTGAACGTGACTTTGAGGGGACTGAAAGGAAAAAAAAGAAACGGTGGGAGGCCCGAGTAGCCTTTGGTCGCAGGATTCAGGTACAAAGAGCACTCCGTCGACCGATCCTCAGCGCATGTCTCCAAGCCGGATATAGACGAGAGGGGGAATCGAGCCCCGAGCGTCGAGACTTGTTGGAAAAATTATGTCTTATCTCGAAACCGGCAACAATATCTTGCAGTGATGGTCCAGACCGACTGGAAAACGTATGCGCTGGGTTGGAAGACGGAAAAGAGCAAAGAGAGGTTCCTCTCTCATAGAGTGGAATGGGTTGATTGAGTTGGCTTTGGGACGTGGGGTATCTCGAATTTTGCACGTCGTTGGCTTGATTGAAGTTATTGATCTTGCATGCTTGTGGCAAGGGAGATCTCTTAAAGAACCCGGGACGGTTGTTGAGAGGAGGTCGGCCGAATGGAAGTTGCTTGCGTTTGAGAGCGAGGGGAATGAAACTTTTGCTGGAATGCCGGAGACCAATAAAACGGAAGGAGCTCGTCCCTATACTGCAATAATCGCTCGTCGCTCAGCCTCCCTACTCTCCGATCGAAGCCGCGCATGCGATGAAGCTCGCGCATCCAGAGCCGCAGGCAGCTCGAAAGGCGAAAGGAACCCATTCCCAGCTTTCCGCATTTGGCTGAAAGAGTGCGACCGAGTGCGTCGTCGCCGCTCCGTGCAATCATCCCTCGGAGAGCTCTTCTTCTTCGTCGCCGAACGTCCTCCGGCTAGGCCATGATGGACACTCAAGACCTTCTCGTCGATGCACAGCCACTCAGAGGGTGTCCCGTACAGAGCATCCGTTGCAGCAGCAGCAGCATAAACCGATTCCTCCTCCGCCTTTTGCGATCGCCCCCGCCGCTCCATGGTCACCTCACTTCTCCGCAGTGATGACGCAGCTCGTTCGGCGGGCGTTTGGCCATCAATAGGACAGAACGGATCTGGATGGTGACTGCCGCCCTTGTGTCTCCGCGGGTACATTCCCGGTGAGAGCAAGTGAGAGTCCTCTCCTAGAGCTGAAGAGCATGGTGTCGCAATGGATGAGCCTGCAGAGGTTGCGGAGGTAGGCGCTAAGTGTGACTGCGTGGAAGTGCCCGAGGACGAGGACGACGAGCTCACGAAAGGAGCGTCATCCTCCTGCTGTTGCTGCTGCCCCTCATCGTCATCATCATCGTCATCCTCCTCCTCATCGTCTTGGTCTTCCCCCTCCTGGTTGGTGTTCGCACTGTCTTTGCCATCACGTTGAGGTACGAATCCCTCCCCGATAGTCCGATCCGAAGCAACTGTTTGTTGCTCCTGCGCCTCATCATCCCGGCTCAGATCCGACGAAGATGCAGCCTCAGACGCAGCTTCTTGATCCGCCCGTTCGTTCTCGGCACGAATCTCGGAGGCCTGCAGGTCAAATGCGGCCCGGAAGGCAGGCAAGCTCTTGATGAACTCGACATCGATGAAGCGGGAGAATGGTTGGGGAGGCGCCCAATTCGCGTTGGAGCGATGGTAGGCCTTCAGCCAAGGGTGCTGCAGTGCGCCAGCAGCCGTGATTCGTTCCTCAGGATCCCAGCAGAGCATCTTAGAAAGCAAGTCGATCGCATCCGCCGAAGCTCTGGGGTACAAGCGCTCGAGCGAAGTCGTAGCCTGCTTGGGTAGGCTGAGAAGGTAGGTGCGAGCCTTTTCTGACCCGATTTTGGCAATAGTCTCGTCTGAGGGTGCGCCGAGGACACTGTTGATGCGAGCGATTTGATCGACGTAGTCCTTGCCCGGGAAGATGGGTTGCCCGCTGATGAGCTCAGCGAGGATGCATCCAATCGACCACATGTCGATCTCGGACCCGTATCCATCCTTGAGACACAGCATGATTTCGGGAGCCCGGTACCATCTTGTGGCTACATAATCGGTGAGAGGCCCTCCGGGGAAGTCGAGGCGGGACGTGGACAATGACAAGCGTCGGTCGGGCTTCGGCTTGTCTGGGCTGTGTGGCTCTGGGGAAGGTTGCCGGTTCGGGCTGCGGATGGGAGACTGCCGTGTGAAAGGATGCCCGGATGCATCGCCGCCAGCATCCGGCGTTTGGGCTCGTTGGGAGTGTCGCAGCTCTTCCTCGTCTTCCTCGTCGCCGAAGGGAACCGCGAACGCCCGCGCGAGGCCGAAATCACATAATCTGAGAGCGCAGTCTGCGTTGACGAGAAGGTTGCCTGGCTTGAGATCTCTGTGGATGACATTGGCAGCGTGCATGTACCTAGTGCCACGCAAGATCTGTGCGAGGAAGTATTGAAGATGTGCGTCGGAAAGAACTTGGCCTGAGCGGATTATTTGAGAGAGGTCGGCCTCGCTGGCAGAGAGCATGAAGTAGACTTCTGCAAAGTCGACGAAGGAGGCATCGAAGTCGATGAGGGTGGTGACGTTGTCGCATCCGCCGAGGTGACGCAAGATGGCACCTCTCGCAAAGCCCTACGTGCGAGGACATCGCGATCGAAAATACGGGTGACCTTCTTGATGCTGTCATTGATATGAGGGGAGGGAGGTCAGTTTCTTGAAGACCACAACCGGATTCACAGGGTCCAGTGACCAATGGAGAAGAAGACACTCACGCTACGTTGCAGTCTAGGATCTCGTCCCGGCAGAGGGCTACACAGCCATAGGCGCCGATGCCGAGTTCTCGGACAAAGTGGTACCTTCGATGAACGTGGAAGGGGACTCCGAGACATTGGAAAGTGTAGTAGCCTCTTGCTGCGAGGTTGTCAGCGCTGAGTGGGTGATCCTCTGGGGGTACCTGGGGTGCTTCTGATCTGCGAGATCGTCGTGTGCGAGTTGCGTTGCGACCAGTGGCAGCCGCTGGTGGAAATACAGCTGCCGCTACTGATGACGATGACGAGGCCATTTTTCGAAGGTGATGGCATTGCTGCGGTGACCTCGGCTGGGATTGGTGAGTTTTGTCCGTCTGTAGACATGGTGAGGGGAGGTGGTGGTGAGCGTGAAGTAGGTCGTATGGTTGGCATTTGCTGACGGTCGGACGACTTCCTTTGTTGTTGTTGTTGGGGGTGGGGTGGATGGGGTGCAGGTGCCGAGACTGGGGTGCTGCTGAGATGAGGTGAAGCCTTTGGGGCCGGGCGTTGGAAAAATAGCACTTTGCGGTCGCTGTCTTGACGAATAGCGAGATCTGAGTGGAAGCCCAAGGGGGAGGATGGATGATGGTTGTTGAAGGAGGAGATGGTGAGGATGAGGATGAGAGGGAGAGCGAAAGGGCAGGGCTGAACTGGTGAATGTTGTAATTGTATGATCGGGTGGGGTATAGCAGAAGGTAGGATTGGGGAGAGTAGTAAGCGTGAAGCTGAAGCGATGATGATGAAGTCGCCTTTGCCTTGTGAGAGGGTGATGCTCGGACTAGACCACTAACTTGGGGTGAGGGTGATGTGTATGTGTCTGCACGGCGTTTGTATGTGAGACACCTTGTTTGTAAGAGTCAGGGGAAAAGAAAGGTAAACTGCTCCATTTTCTTTGGGCACTGCACCGGTCTCTTTGCCTGGGCCCCCGTTGCTTACTTGCTGTGGTCCTCACGCCTGATAATTACATATGCCGGTGTGTTGTTTTCTGCAGAACTGAACAAACAACCAATCGCTCTGCTCTGCTGCCTGCCTGCAAGTCAGAGACATCGTGAGCCAATCCAGTCACCAGACTCTCGTCACATACAAACATCTCAGCATGCAGCATCTCTCGAGATGTCGGCGCGACCCAGCATCGTTCCGCAACCTCGCTGGCGTCTGGCCCCCTCTTTGTCTCTTCATCTCCGTCTCTGTCTTCTGTCTGCCCCGCTCCCGGCGTCTCCCAGACAGCAAAATGGTCTCTTTCTCATCTTCAATTCCTCCTCTTTTTGCGTCTCGTGGCCATCGGCCATCCCCAGACCCGTCCTCATTTTCGACCGCAAAAAGGCAAGAGTCATGTGGGGATCGATTTGACGCCTCACGCCAGCTCCAGAAAGTTCATATAGGGAAGTGTTCCGAACCCATTTGGGCGGGGTAACCAAGATGCTGACCGACGGAGAGGCAGAACAGACTGCTCCAGTGCAGCTTTGTGCTGCCACCTCGGTCACTACTGTCCTTATTTCTCCCACGTCGTCTATATCGTCTCCCCATCTAATCCCTTGTATGCATGTATTGCGACTGCTATGTAGAGACAGCACCACCACCACCACCACCGCTCGGAATCGTCGCTGTTCGCTCAATCATCTGGCTAACAGATGGTGGGTGTCGCCTCGGTCTGGGTCTGGCCCACGTCTGCAGAGCTCTGCATCTCATCGCCTCATCTTGACTATGCTGCGACGATGGCGAGGGCAGCGTGGGTCAGCCAGATCGAGCCTCATAACCAGCCCTCCTTCCTTCATTTCCGAATCTTTGCTTGGGCTACGTTCGGTTGACGGCAGCGTACGAAATCTTGCTTGCGCCTCACACCGGCCCACCACGCACCCCCCCATGCCCATGTCGCGTATTATGAACGTAACGCGGTGAGCGGGGAACTCTTCTTGCCGTACCCGCTTAAGCGCTATGAGTACGATCATCGATCATCACACTACTTGGCTGCTGTCGCCCCGCGCGGCGCCACGCTCTTCGGTTCCAGCTGTTCACATTCTTAAGACTTTAAATAAAGACTCAGAAGTATTACATGTCGACAGCCACGAACTTCTTAACAGAAGCGTCAAGCGAAGGAAAATATCCTCTGATAGGAAGCATTCTCACATATAGGCCGCTTAAGCACAAGTAAGCAATAAGAAGAATCACGAGAATATCAATGTGTCTAACAAGATCCTAAGCAGTCTTCAGCTTATGTTGCGGAAGTTGCGGCTGAAATAGAGATATTGAAGATACGATCTTACCACTATTTAGGGAACGACTGATGAGGCGTCTGTGGTAGTCGTACTTACAGTGACCATTACGAATCGTTGTAGTACTGACTATACGTTTTGCGCTGAGCGTTCCTTTTGGCAACCCGACGGATTCTGCCGGTGGCAACAGCCGTATCATTTTCGCATTCCCGTCTCCACCTCGCAGCTCGCTGTGCATCGATCGGGTTCGGCCACTTTGATCGATCAATCAATTCCCTCCGTACTCTCAACAAGCAGCCAGACGACTACCCTTCCTAGCCAGTGTATCATAAGCTCCCATAATGCCCTGCATCATGCATCCTCCCCTTCCATGCCGTTCATCCATCCCATTCCCACCAGAAAAAGAGCCAAGAGGAGGTCCGAGAGATCACGCCGATGCCCGATCAGATCGAGGAGGAAGAGCATGGGTGTTGGGAGATTCTTGCGGATATGCGAGTGGAGTGCTGACTGCTGAGAGAGTTGAGACGTTGAGTTGACGAAGCCGAAGGGGGGGGGGGGGGGGCGAACGCGCGTGCGAAGGTGTTGCGGAGGTATGCTGCCAGTGTTGCTTTCGGAGTGGTGGGATGCGGAACTTCCGTACTCACTGCTGAGTGCTGGAAGCGTCGAGGAGTGTGATACGATCGAGTCCTTGACGACTGTTTGCCGTTTGGACGGAGCAGCACAGCAGCGCGTGCTTCGTCAGCAACCATTTCTAAGCGGTGGCGAGAAAGAGCTACTCACAGTCGATGACCTTTCTCAGCTGTTCTTCCGTCGAGATCGTGAAGCCTTTGGAAAGAAATGTTGTGGGGCCGGAAGAAGGAGGAAGAAGAGTGAACGTTGCTTTAAGTATACTGCGTCTCTGACGGATGGAAGTAAAGAAGTCAGTGGGAGGTGTGGTGTGAAGGGAACGTGAGCAGTGAGACAATGCGTCGCTGTGGGACAAAGAGCCGCTGTGGGACAAAGCAAAGCTATGGGACAAAGCAACGTGAGACAAAGCAAGATCGTGGGACAAAGCATGACCGGCCCCTTTGTTTGGACCGGCGCTCTCCTTCGCTGCCGTCTCCAAAGGCCACGTGTGGCCAAACCCACACAAAGATCAGGTATGCGTGCGCTCAGCACCAGGTGTCAGAAAGGTGCCGGCGACCTTATCCGATGGCACTTGGACGCGCGGCCACTGTAGCCAAAGGAGAGAGAGCAAGCGTGTCAGTGATACTGGCATGAGGTTCAAGCAGCGACAGGCGTCCATCCACTGCGCAAGATCTGGGTGCCGTATCACCACGACACCACCTACGAATTTTGCCTTGCTCTGTCGCGCTTCGAGCATGTCTCGCGGTCGTCAGAATCGAAAGGGAAGTCCGAGTGATGGCGGAAAGGATGACCGAGTCGTGGGATGTGGGTGGGAATCGGGATTGGAACAGCGATAACGTCGACGTCAGGGAGACCATGTGCTGTGCTGGATATGTTCGGACAGTGGACACTGTAGACTGTAGAGTTCATGTCACGGAGCCGGGTACAGGTGATTCAGCGATCAAGATTCGGTAGCGGTACCGAAGACTTACGAAGATGGGAACGGAAGGGAAAGATACTCACACGGATGTTCACCAGCCTTTCCTATACCATCCAACTTATATACGAGACCACCCGCGCAAGTTGGCGAGACGCCAGGTTTGCCCTTCACAGATTCCGCCTCCGTCGTCACGTAGAAGTCCTCACCCTCCAGCTCCGTAGGGAAGGTGACCAAGGAGTCCAACGCAGGCGCATCTTCAATGTCGCCCGAACCCACCCTTCCCCCATCCCTCCCCCGACGCCACCAAAGAGCCCAGTAGGCCGTCCGCCCGCTCCATTTCCCGGCCTCGCCAGCCCCAGATTCTCATTGCTGACCGTCAGGCGCCCAGCTACAAAACTACTATCACTCCCTCCGCTCCTCAACATCGTCATCTTCACGTCGTCATGCGCCCCCGTAGATACGGCGGCGGCGGCGCCGCTTCCACGGCCAGGCGTCCGCCGTCCCAGGTGTGGATGAGATGAGGACGATCCTCCATCCACCGGAACAGGGGAGGAAGAGGGAAAAGCAGCTGT